>JAULKM010024842.1:0-13986 GCA_032355605.1 Rubia tinctorum
ATCTGCACTTTCAGTTATCAAAAGGTTATATTGGCACTTATGTCAAGTAGGTATGGTTATAAAAGCACTTTTCTCAACATATAATAATGATATCATAGAGTAAAGGAAAATTAAATTTAGGGGTTTAATCAATAAATATTTTTAATTCGGGGTCTGTTTTAAAAGATTTGTAAACTTCAGGAACTTGTATGAAAAATATGGGAAAATGGAAAGAATCTTCCTTTTCCTTGTCCGCCGGCGAATCTCCGACTCCTTCTTTATCGGAGCTAAGTTCGGTTCACCCTCATTACTTCCTCCTCCTCCCTCATCTCGCTCCTTCCCACGCCGGGTTTTATCCTTGGTTCGTTGTCGGATTCTAAATCAGTTTTAGAGATTTTCATATTTTGAATCGAGAATAACGCCATTATTGTCCCCGCAAAGCCCGCCCAAAACTCCTTGGAGTCAGATTCGAGCTATTTAGTGTCCAATTCAAAGCACCGTAGATCCGAGATTCGACCTGGAAGGTGCAGCTTGTGATTGTGCAGCGGAGATCTAGTTGATGGGTGAGAGCTTATGATTGTGCAGCTTAAGATTGTTCAAGGCCATTGTGTAGGTTCACTCAAACTATAATTGTGCAGGCCATTTTATACTAGTGTTATAAAGTGAGAGCTTATAATTTGTGCAGCTTTTATTTGATTGTGATGCCATTTTGATTGTAAGTAGTTCATCACTAGCCCTGTCATTGTGCTGAAACTGATGAGAAAGGCAGAGGATTTTGGGTCAAATTGGGTCAAGTACAGGTTTGAGTTTGAGGCCTAAAACTCAAATCTAAATAATAGGACAAAGTCTTGTATAAGACGATTTCACTGAGCACCATTCTCCAATGATGTCCACTGATTCAATTTCTCGGTAAACAGGCGGGCCAATTCACACTATTGAAATATCAAGAATGCATCAAATAAAATTCCAATATTAATAAATAAGTATCATCAATGTCAATTTTCAAAATGACATGCTAGAAACTAACACATCAATAAAAAAGAAAATATCTATAATTAGTGTTGAAAATATACATTCCACTATTGTCGCATTTGACAAATCTATTTTGATGTTCCACTTCTATCCATTGATGGTATTATTTTTTTACATGACAATTTAAAAATGTAAGATCATTCGTATCACTTTATGTATATTACAAATGAACAAAACAGAGAACATCATACACTGACAACTCAAAATCGAAGGAATTCAATGAATTATCAATGGCACAACAAATACATATAAAATTAGTATATAAAAGTGAAAATTTTTAATTTAAAGTTTTACGTTAACATGTGAAAATGTCGATTGTCATAACTATCGAACAATCAAACATCATTCATTACAAAAGGGTTCAAATGCCCTAAAAAATCGCTAACATAAATATTGGAAAAATCCAAATCAAGCTAAAAGATCAATACATCCTAAACAATCAAATTCTATTTTTTCTCGACTTGTTTTCCTTCGTTGCTCGCTCATTCACAAACTTGCCTTCTCTCCTCTTACTTTCGAAGATGATGACTCTTCAACTCCATCAACACAATGATCAAGGTCGATTATCGGTCCTCTGTTCAAGGGAACACCTTCGCGAGCATGATTCCTTATAGCATTTTTTTAATATCTCATCAATGTCATCGTAGAGCTCTGCCCTGGAAAGTATTCCTGTAAAATAATATAAAACAACACATACAGTAATTAAAGCATCAATATCTTAAATTTAAATATCACAATAGCACACATAACATCACTGACAACTACATTGAGAAATATCAAATAAAATATTTAAAACATCAATATCAAAAATTAAAAACATCAACAGTACATACTAAAATATCAAAAGAACAAAACAGAACATCAATTGCATACTTAAATATGAAAACACCACAAGTATCAAACACTGAAATTATAACACTGCACCAACACACATTAAAAAATATACTTAGAACTTAAACATGAAAGATCAAAGATAAAATCATAAACATCAACAACAATATCTAAAACATCACAGCTAAAAAAAGAAAACTTACAGTTCCTACTTCATTCTCGATTGCAGCAACAGTGAGCAAGTATTCTTAGACATCTAGAAAATAGCAACAACAACACAAATATTAGCACAAATCGTGACAAACCCTAAGATATCACACACAGCCAAAACTGCACATCAATTGCACACTTAAGCATGAAAACACAACAAGCATCAAATGCTTAAATTAAAACATCACATACAGTAACAAAAAAATCAATATCTGAAATTAAAACATCACAATAGCACACATAACATGACTGACAACTAGATTGTGAAACATCAAATACAATATTTAAAACATCAATCATGGTATCTAAAACATCACATCTGAAAAATAACAAAACTTACAAATCATCCTTCCTTCTCGATTGAAGCAATAGTGGGGAAACGTTCTTAGACATCTGAAAAACAGTAACAACACAAAAAATACCACAAATCATAACAAAATCTTAAGATATCACACACAAACAAACACAACAAAACTGAACATCAATTGCACACTTAAACCACTAAAAGCATCAAATACTGAAATTAAAACATCACACCAACACAGATAACAGTACTTAAAACATCACATCTGCAAAATAACAAAAATTTATAGATCTTATTTCCTTCTTAATTGCAGCAACAGTGGACAAACATTCTTACACATATAAGAAACATAAAAAACTACACAAAAATTAGCACAAATCGTAACAAAACCCTAAGATATCACACACAATCAAAACTAACCATCAATTGCACATATAAGCATGAAAACACCAAAAACATCAAACACTGAAATTAAAACATCACACCAACACAGATAACAACACTTAAAGCTTAAAACATGAAACATCAAGCTGAAAACGAGAAACATCAATAATTGTACTTAAAATATCACAGCTGAAAATTAACAAAACTTACAAATCCTCCTTCCTTCTCGATTGCAGCATCAGTGAAACAAGTCTTCTTATACATATAACAAACACCAGCAGTAACATAAATATTAGCACAAATATGTAAGAACAACTCACAAAACACAAAAAAATGAAGATAAATCCCTATATATTACCCAATAAAACCTACACAAACTATAGAATATCACATGAACCAAAGAAAGTAAACAAAAATCGAAAAAATAAAATATGCATAAAAATATGAACAATGACATTACCTTCGAAAATAAACACAAAACGAAACTCGTATTGTGTTCGGCTGCCGGAAACCGAAGCTATGCCAGAAAATTTGCTAGAAAACTCACCGGAAAAGTCCAAAAATCTCAATGAAACACTATGCGCAAGAAAAGAGGAAGAAAAATGGAGAGAATGTGCGGTTAATTTGAAGAAAATGGAGAGAATTGAAGGAAGATGGAAGAGAAATGGAGAGGAGGGGAAGAAAGTGGTTTACGCTTGAGAGAGGAGAGGAGAGGAGATAGAAAAATTCATAAAAATATAAGAGGAGAATGAGGAAAGATTGATATTTATACATGGAGTTAAATGTAAATTAACAAATTTTAACATACAGCCGCTGAACTTTTAAAACTTCAATTTGAAACATCATTTGCAATTAAATTCCCGATCTAACTGTGAGACAGTCTTATACACGACTTTGTCTATTTTTTGTTTTTTTTAAAGGAATAGCCAAATTACAATTTAAACTTGGAACATATATATCTTTAAAATAGATAAATTTTCAGGAAAGACAGTCTTTCCTTAAGCATGGGCAGTCCACGTACTTTTTACTTTAAATGTTGTATTTTAAAAGTTAAAATAAGTAATAATGTGTATTTGAATGTGAAAATATAAAAATATAAAATGCAAAGAGTTTTGATGTGTATTCTATTGTGTTCATATTTTACGAGATTATTATGATTTTATTGAGATATAATTTGCCCTTTATGTGTTTCTGGTGCATGAATTCATGGATTGTGAAGAATTGAGAGGAAGCTATACATTGAAGTCTTTTCCCCTTAACCAATAATTTTTTCCCACCGGGTTTTCCAGATTAAAGTTTTTATTAGACAATGTGCTCCAATGGAAAATGTTCTTATTTTATGAGATATTATTCCATAGATGAAGGAAATGAGTCAAAAGCATAATTGCTGAACTTATGGAGTGAAAAGTGAATTAGTGAAGAGATGTGAATTTGAAAAAATTAAAGATATTCACTTTTCATATTGATAAGGATTGTATTATCTCTTTCAAATTGAAATTCCTTAATTTTATAAATTAGTTAATTATAGTTAGAATATATATTAGAGAGATGGTCTCCTATGAAATAGTCTAAACTTTAGGCAGAGGCCTTAATGCAATTCTAGTAATATTCTAGCTACAGGGACTTATTTCTAATAATTTTACAGGGACTTATTTCTAATAACTTTACAGGTACCTATCACAAATATTTTTCAGAGGCTTTTTTATCCAATTTTCCCATCATTTTTTCGTCATCTGCAATTTACTAAAACAATTTGAAAAAATTAAAAATATTGAAAATATTTTAAAATGCAAAAAATTAATATAATCATCGAAGTGAAAATTATAAGTATCACCAAAAAATAGCAAAACATCAACGATTTTTTTAAAAAAAACATCAACTAAAAAATTGGAGCAAAAAATATTTTTAAAACAAATAAAATAGCAAAAAATATATTTAAAATAAAAATCGATGAAAAATTGAAAAACATCGACAACAGGTAACAAAACATTAACTAAAAATTATAAAAATATCATAAAATATTCAATTATCAATTTTTTAATAGAAACTACAAAAATCAACTAATATCAACCAAAAACTAAAAACATAAATCCTATCACCTAAATCTCACCCGAAAAATTAAAAACGTCAACATAAGAAAGAAACACTACAAAAAATCAACCTATATCACCCAAAACAAAAAAATCAATTCGTATCACATAAAACTCACCGAGAAAATGAAAAATATCAACATGAGAGGGAAAAAAGCAAAAAAATATCAACCCATATAACAAAAAAAACTACAAAAAATTTGATTCATATCAACTAAAACTTATCCAGAAAATGAAAAACATCAACATGAGAAAAAATAAAAACAGCAACAAAAAATGACGGTACCTCAAGAGTATAAATTATTCACTCAAAAAATCATAAAAATTGAACATTTTTTTAAAACTACAAATATCAACCCATATCACCAAAAAGTTACAAATATCAACCTACATGACCCTAAAACTAAAAACATCAAAGTCTCTCACCTAAACTTTACCCCCGGAAAATGAAAAACGTCAACATATGAAAACAATTCTACAAAATATCAGCTTCTATCACCTAAAACTTACCCAGAAAATGAAAAACATGCGAGAAAAAAAACTAAAAACATCAACCCGTGTAACCCCCAAAGAACTACAAAACATCGACTCACATCAACTAAAACTCAACCAAAAAAATGAAAAACATCGACATGAGAGAGAAAAAAATATAAAAACATCACAAAAAAAACTAAAGTGCCTCAAGAGTATAAATCATTCACTCTGAAAATCATAAAATATCAACTCAAAAGTTACAAACATCAACTCTTAACACCTGAACCTCATCCAAAAAATGAAAAATATCAACATAAGGAAAAAAACACTACAAACATCAACTCTTACTACCAAAACCTCAGCCAAAAAATGAAAAACATCAACATGAAATCATTTTTAAAAAACTACAAATATCAATCCATATAAAAAAAACTATAAAACATCAACTCATATCAATTAAACCTCACCTGAATAATGAAAAACATCAACATAAGAGAGAGAAAACTACAAACATCAATAAAAAAGCTACTATACCTCAAAAATAAAGATTCTTCATGAAAAAGGAGCTAATGAGTTTTGAACTCCGTTCTCTAGCCTCAAAACTTAGAGCAATAACCACTACACCAAACACTTGTTATTTAATAGACAATCATTCAAATAATATTAAACTCAACATGTATCTCAGAAACATAAATTCTTCAAAATAAAACCTCTAGTAAGTTACGAACTCCAGACCACAAGCATTAACACTCAGAATCCTAACCACTATACCGGAGAAGCTTCAATGATAATATACTCGGTAAAAATACATTAAACCTTAGTTTATCTCTATGGGAAAAAAGAACAAAATTAAACTTCACCTTTCGTAAACAATACCTCATTTGTCGTCGTCGACCGCCGTCTCCGTCGCCATCCGCCGCCATCTTCAACGTTTGCCACCGTCCGCCGCCAGCACGTGATTGCACACGCTAGTTATCTTCTTCAATAAGCGCGTGGATCTCGCCTGAAGGAAGAAGCAGCAACGTCGTCGCCTCGCCGTTTGCAAACCGTAACGTCGTCGTCGCCCTAGCTTCGCCGCTGACTCGATATTGATGCCTCGTCGTTAAAGAGCCGCGAAAGAAGTTGAAAAAATCAGATCGTTGTAAGGCGAGGCGAGGCGAGGCGGTTGAGATTTGTCGACGATTGTAGAAACGACGATTGTAGAAACGACGATTGCAGAAACGGTGATTGAAAAGATTAGATCGTTGTGAGGCGAGGCGGTTGAGAGCCTCGATCCTCAGTTGAATCTCGGTTGAGATTGCCGACGATTGTAGAAACGGTAGAGTGGCGGTGTCGCCGGTGGAAAAAGAAGATTCGCCAGCGGTTGCGACGCCGGTGGAAGAAGGAGAAACACAACGGCGAAGCGGTGGTGCAGAATCAGGATAGGAGCTGTTATCGATCGTTGATCAGAGGAGTGAAAAAATGAAAAATAAATAGAAATTCTGTGTTTTATAGTTATTTAATATTGCACAATAGGTACCTAGATTTATTCGTATATTCAAAGAAAAGCCTCATGTCAAAATTACGATTTATATTAATTGTACAACATACTCTGCCTAAAGTTTAGGATGCATAAAACGAGACTGTGTGTAGATATTATATTATTTTCTTTTTCTTCAGGAGGAAGAGTCCGAATTTGATTAGGAGACTGGTTTATGTACTTTGGCAGCCGCACGCATGTATTTATACATGCTAATGTTTTGCGGAAAGATAATCACTTTGCCATTGCTTTGATTTCATTGTTTTCCTTGCGCAGATCTGCAGTTGGCTTCTGGTTTGATTATTGTCGCTTCCTTTCATATTATTATATTAATTATGTTTACTGTTTATATTATTTTTTGTTTAGTTTAATTATTATGAGTAGTTAATTTATATATCGGCATGGAATAACGAGTGTTAGTTTATAAATTGTGAGACTTAATTGCTTTATAATTAATTTTTGCACGTTCTTGGTTGAATTTATTTCTAATATATTTATATCTGGCCAATTTGAATGTTTTTAGAATATAGCTATCTAATTTTCGCCAATACGTAATTATTGGATGAGATTAGTAAGTAGCGAGTTCTTGTGAAAAACAGCTAACTAACTGAGACTTTAATGGCAAGATAGGGAATAATTGAGTGTGAATTGCTATTTGCTTTTACTTTGGTGAATGTTATATCAGGTTCTTTTAATTCTTAATGTTATCAAAGTGTGTCCTGGTTTAGTGAATACTTTATGGGGACATTCCGGTAAGGGAAACAGTTAGTTGATTATAATTGATTAATTGTCGATAAATTAAGAAAGAATTGAGGAGGTTAATCGTACCTACTTTCCTATAACCGATAGATGTGTAAGAATTGATTTATTATTGCGCCTATGATCGATAATAAATAACATGAGTTATTCTTAACCGATATCATTCACATATAAATTTATTTCTCATTTTTAGATTCATTATTTGGAAAGTTAGTGTTAGAAATCATTCTTATAATTAATGCGTGGTGGCATCACAAAAAAAGGTTTGTGAAATTAGTAGGAAGAAAATTTAGAATTATTGTTTTTGCTCCTCATGGGATCGACTTTACTTACTGGTGTACTAATTAGTATTTTCATGAATTTGCAGGTTGTTTGGTGAGTAAAACGACCCTCACCAAGTTTATTTTAAATTTAGTATGTGACTTAACAAACAGTGTATAAAGTAAAAAATAAGTTACATGTATATAAATTTATAGACAAATCATATGTTAGGAGACCACTCTTTAAAATAATACTATTTCATCTTGAATGGGCAAATAACTTCTTTTTTTTCCGTTGCCCATCACATACTCATTTGAGAAAATTCATCTTCACCCTTCATTGACCTACCACTTACTTCAATAGGACCCACTATATACTTACTATCACCATATTATTATCCATGTTGAACCCAAAAAAGTAAAATACAGTAAGGAAAATAGTTGCTGGAATGAAGCTTTAGAATGATATCAAGAAAAAAGTGAAAGAAAAGTATTTTACATTACTTAGCATAATTAAATTCTTCATCAACCGACATTGGAGTAGTATATTAAAGAATTGGGAGGTCAAAAACCTTTAAAATGACAAAGTAACCATAGAAACCAGGTGGACGAATGGATGTTAAATACTTGCGGTATACTCATTGGGAGAACAATGTTTTCTTTTATCACACGAGGGATCCTAGAAGAAGAAAAAAATCCATAAATCCAATTACTCAATGGCTCTCCAAAACTGTGAATTGTGGTTGGTTTTAATGGCAATTCACCCTCTGTATAACGAAGAGATTCATAATTTAAATCATACTTTTGTTAAGAATTATAAATATTAGAGTAATTTTTTGATATGGATTACCCGAGACCATGTCTGTGATCCCCGTTATGGTTTCTCAACCTGCATGTGGTCGATGCAGATGAGATCGCGGTGGCTCCAGTTTCAGTGGCAACTGTTCGTTGACAGTGTGCATAATTTGAGTATACTCAAAAGGGCGTATCTAATTATTCAAATGGATGGAGTTTTAGACTCACTGAGATTCAATAAATTCATTGGTGGTGCTTGTAATTTAGTTTTAGATTAGAATGTTTATATGTAATTTGGTTGTTTGTGTGAGATATTTCTATATAAAAAAAAATACTGGTTCTCCAAAACTCATACTCACAAATGGCAAAACGAAGAACAAACTCATACTCACAAATGGCAAAACGAAGAACAAACACGTATACAAAAGCTTATGCTTCAAGGGACCAAAATGGAAGTACAACAACAATCAAAATATTGTTTCAAGATATACGTGAATCCAAAACAACAAATGTAATATTCCACAAGTGTTTGGGATACGATCATATCAACACTATCGTATCAGATTTCATCAGAACTTTTAGGTTAATTGTGTTTGAACAAGAGTAGTATTAGAATGGATGAGACTCTGAAAAATCTCCTAATGTAACCTCGAAATACAAGATTGCTTCTAGAGAATCAAGTGTAGGATGATGGATGAATGTTTTGTTTGAGAATGGAATAGGTTTTGTTCTTACATGTAGAGGTGAGAAAAAAAGTGTTGTGAAAGAGACATTGCACCAAGAAAAAGACTTGATCATATTATTATTATACACTTAATAGGAATAGAAAGTGACCAAAACTTCATCCCTTGTCTAAGCAAAGTAGCAACCATATTTTCTCTCTCTATCCCTCTCTTCTTATTTTTGCTTCACCAAACAATGGGTTAGGAGCTTACTCCTTCTTCTCCAAATGGGGTCATGGCTTCAATCCCTCTTTTCTCCATTGAAGAAGCTTTGGATTCGCCTCCACACAGCTCACAAAAAGGGTATGTTATACATGTCTTTTGCGATTTAACACTTGCACCCATGACGGAATTAGGGGTGGTGAGCTGCGACGCAAGTCACTCCTGTAATTTGCCGGTCAAGGGAGTGGGGTTGAGAATTTTGTTTTCAATCCATGGTTTCTTGACCGAAAACTCCGTTAGTGTGATCGCAACATAATTCTAACATTACAATTAAGTCATCTCTTCTACATGAATCTGGTTATATCGTTGCACACACTTATTCATAGTCATTCAATAGCACAAACTACTATTCCATTATGCATGCAAATATTTTCTTTAAGATCGATTGGAAAATTATAAACTTTTGAACACACATTTAAGTGTCTGCAAGCAAACATTTTTCATTTTGATGAAACTGTCACGAGCCTGTTAAATATTGTAACTTACATATACATTACATTTACGATAACACTACACTCTTAACTTTTAATTATTTTTTTCTCCTTGGAATGATTGATTATACATTGTTCATATTGTTTTAATAATTGATGTTACATTTGTGTGTGATTAATTTATAGGTAGAGGGATTTATATCTTGTACGAAGATGTGAAGTCGTGCCCATATGAAGATGTACATGTACTTTGGGCTATACTGGTGGAGTCGCATCCGCCGGCTTTGATGCCTCCTCCGCCGCGATGCGGCGGCGATACATGAAATAGTACACCGGAGTGATGATTTTGGAGATTGTAATTTTCACTTTTATGTAAATAGTTTTAATTTAATGTTGTGAGTTTGACAAATAGAGCATTGAGCCCTTGTCATAGATTGCTTCTTTTTTTTTTTGCCTTTTTTTCTTCCCTTTGAACATTGAGATAATTATTTATCTCTAATTTAATGGTTGATGTTTCAGGAATTTGCAAGGGCTCTTTTTTATTTACTATATCACAATATTCTAAATAATTATGTGAAGGTGAAGCATTGTCAATTTCATTATAATTAGCAGGTGAAATGGCAATTTGGTATTTCTTCTAGATTATAATTTGTAGGTGACTTCGGGGATTTTGACTTATTAAAAGCTAATGAATGGACTGATGAACCGAAAACAGTGAACTTTTGATTAATTTGATCACACGTGAATAGTTTGAAATAATAAAACATTTAAAAAATATATTTAAATGTATATTTTTCCTTTCTCGAATTACTAATTATATAATGTGGATGAAACTTAGTTGAATTTTCAAGGCAAACTCTTGAAAAACACCATCTTTCCATAAGTATATGAAAATATCGTTTTTCCATATTTCCATAGGTATATGGAAAGACGGAGTCAAATTAGAATTATAGAAAGGTAAAAAGTTTTAGTTTAATATTAAAAACTTATTTTGGAAGGTGTTGTAGTTATACGTTTATGACCAGATTAATGCAACCCAAAAATTTTATCTTGATTTTTTGTAATTTGCATTTTAAACCTTGATTTTTTCATAACTTATAGAAAGATCATCTTTCAAGAGACAACCTCTTTAACATTTATTAAAATAATGTTTTTATCAATTAACTATTCCTTCCTCCAATTCACATACTTTACTTCCATGGTATCAAGGAGGCGCATAATGTATACAGAGTATATACAATGTGAATTTCAATACTGCTAATATGTGTTCATATAATATTTACATAATAATTACATAGCAAATACAATAATGCACCGTTCCAGAAAAGAAAATTTACGTCCTTGCAATTTAAAATGTACAAAATATTCTCGGAAATAAGATGATCAAGATACATTTAAATTAAAAGTCAAATATGCCATTTTTTATAAGGCAAAACGAGTATAAGATTACTAATAAAACTAGAGCAGACGACCATTCAAGATTTAATTATAATTCATAATAACAACATTAAACTGTAATTTTGAATATTTTCAAATATAATAAGAGTTCGTTTCTTGAATGACGGTATTTTCATAAGTTATGAAAAGAACATAGACTCAAGTGTAATTTTATAAAAAAATATTAAAAATTCGTGGGTTAAAACAACTAAAATTTGTGTCAAATTCGGGTTATAATCTATTTGGGTAAACTCAGAGGCTCAAGTGTAATTTTATCACACAAAAAATAATCACGGGTTAAAACAACTAAAATCCGGGTCAAATTCGATTTATAACCTATTTGAGTAAAGTCACACTCAGTTTTGATAAGAAACATTATACTATATTTTACTCTGTAATGTTTCCAATCAATCACCAATTTCATATTGTTCTAATTAAACCTAGTATGGTAAGACAATTTTTTCCAAAATTTTATCATATAATATAATATTAATTAATTTAGGCATGACCTGATTATTTTGTTGAGATAAATAATTGTTACTATTATTAATAGAGTTGGGTGTATGATTGGACTATGATTTTCTTTTTTTCTATCCAACGGTTGTGATTTTCCATCTATCCGTTCATTTACCATCTTTAAACGACGCCGTTTATATCGGGAAAAAGTAAAGAATCATTTGCTCGTCTTCTCTCTCTCCCGCGACGACTGCAATAATAATCTGCCCTAGCCAGTCAATCTCTCCATCTGCTGCGATTGCCGTTGCAAAAACCCTCCGGTAATATTCACATATTGTTAATTCTCTGAGAATTTTGGTTTATTTTCGGTGTATAAATGTCATTAATTTGTTTACTAGATTAATTGGAGTTCATGTTAGTGGCGAATAAAAGATGGTATTTTGGATTATGGGGACCGGTTTTTTTGTAGTATTGAGAATGATTAAAAGATCGTGTTTTGGATTGACCGTTACTCGAATTTTGTGATTTTGGATTTTTGTGCATATTTTTGTATTTTGGATTGCTTATCTAGGCGTGATTATAATCATGTAATGATTTTTATGTTGAATCGAAGTCATTTATAGGCATGATCACACAGTTGTATCTGAATTCTGAAGCAGTTCCAATCTGATTGCTGCTTGTTGATAACCAGATATAATCAATTAGTCTGAACAGAGGTCACTAGTTAGTTGTCTGTGGATAAGCAGAGAAACTATGGCTTCACAGATCGCTCGACGAATCCTTCGCAGCAGCCGGTCTAATGATTTCTTGTCGAGAAGCCAACTGTCTAAGGTTTTCGATCGCAAATTCTGCTCTTCCCCTCCGGAAGAATCAAAATTGATTACTGTCACAATGTTCCCTGGTGATGGTATTGGCCCTGAGATTGCCAAGTCTGTCAAGCAGGTCATATTCCTTTTCATACTCTCTTGTCTTCTTCCCTGCCCATGCTTTTATGTTGGATTTTCTTCTCTATCAACCTCTTTTTCAGACAGTAACACTGCACGGTTGTTGAAGTAAGGTTTTCCCAATTCTGCAGGTTTTCAATGTTGCCGGTGTACCAATTCAATGGGAAGAACATTATGTCGGCACTGAGGTTGACCCAAGAACTCAAAGTTTTCTGACATGGGAAAGTCTTGAATCTGTCAGGCGTAATAAGGTTGGTCTAAAAGGGCCAATGGCCACCCCCATTGGTAAGGGACATCGCTCCCTCAACCTTACACTCAGGAAAGAGCTGAACTTGTACGCCAATGTTAGACCTTGCTACAGCCTCCCTGGTTACAAGACTCGATATGACGACGTTGACCTCGTCACAATCCGTGAGAACACTGAAGGAGAGTACAGTGGCCTTGAGCATCAAGTGAGTCGTTCTTCCCTCTCTTATCTGCTTAATAATGTTTGTGAATTGCATCCGCTAGTGAGTAAATAAAATCCCTTTCTTTTTCTCTGGTGTAGGTTGTCAGGGGTGTTGTTGAAAGTCTCAAGATTATTACTCGCCAAGCTAGTCTGAGAGTAGCCGAGTATGCTTTCCACTATGCGAAGGTCCATGGAAGGGAGAGAGTATCTGCAGTACACAAAGCCAATATCATGCTTAAATCAGATGGCCTCTTCCTTAAGGTCCTTGATCAAAGTTGATATGTGCTGAAATTATGCAATAGTTACCTCATTTTGCAGTTTTGTTACTGACCCTTCTTCCCTGATTTACAGTGTTGTCGCGAGGTCGCGGAGAAGTATCCTGAGATAACATACGAAGAAGTTGTGATTGACAATTGCTGTATGATGGTATGGACAAGTTTGCCACTTTCCATCTGTTTTCCTATGCAATGATATGATAAATGTGGATCTTTTTTTACTTGAACATATTAACATATATTCTAATTGTAGATGTTGGAAATCGTTAGTCTTTTGAAAGACATCACTTTTATCCTCTGGACATGAAAATTTATATATATTTCCGCTTTGCAGCTCGTGAAGAATCCAACACTTTTTGATGTTTTGGTGATGCCTAATCTTTACGGTGACATTATTAGTGATCTCTGTGCTGG
>JAULKM010024853.1:0-13985 GCA_032355605.1 Rubia tinctorum
CTAGAAATCTTCCAACAAAAAGATAACAAAAGAGATGTTAAATGTTTCGGAAAATACATGCATTTGACGTCTCATCAGTGACTCCAGCCCGCGCACCGCGCGATGTGCGGGCTGTCGACTCTGGGTTGAAAAGCCCATTAATCTAGGAAAAATGCAAATATCTTATTTCCCTGACATTAGTTATTCAGTTTTTCATTTCCGATTCTGAATTGTTCTTCCTTGATCTGAGTGGAAATTGGCCATAAACTTTGCTGAGGAAATCAGAGCAATTGAGAGGTTACCACCGTAATCACTCATCGTCAACGCCCAATCCGACGAAATAACTCATTGCTATTCTCACCACTATCCCCAACTCCTTGATCTCTAGTCACAACTCTTCCTCTCGAGCTTCATAAACACCCATGCTCGCACTTTCCAGCAGCTTGGCAGAAGTGCGCCAATGACGTTGATTTGTTGACATGGCTTCACCGCCGCATCTGGCCATACGAGTCCAATATGAATCTTCACGACTCTTACATCTCCATCTTACTCTGCAGAATTGAGCTCATTCACTTCGGCGTATGCAGCGGTACACTTTCCTTTTTCCTTAACATTGTACTACTTGTTCGTTTCCATTGTTCTTTTAACTTTGGGGTGTCTCATTACCAGTTGAAATTCATTTCTGATATGACTTCCCAGTCTATCCCTCATGTGTTGCCAATAATTTACATCTTCAAAATCAAGAATAATGATAATTCAAACAATTAGAATCTCATATCATTTTCCCATGTGCTTTAGTTGTTCTTCTGTGAGTTGTAATGCTAATTACAATTATATTTGTGTTGATTTTGCTATGTTCGTCTGATGTGGATTTTAATATTTGCTGTCATTGTATCTGTGCTATTTTTTCTGTTGTTTTCGAGGGTTCATGTGTTAATTTAATCTTTGTTGCAATTGTATTGGTATTGATGTAGCATTTGAAACAAACTTCTATTTTTTTACTAGCATTTACTAATTATTAGTGTTTTTTTGTGTGGGAATAATCATCAAGGTGACATGCCTTGCTGGGGCAGGCAGGCAGTTCTATTCTCTTAACATTGTAAAGAGTTGTTAATTATATAGATGGAGTAGTGGAGAACCGAGGTTTGTTTTCTTTCAGCACATTAAGATCGTTGCAACAAAAAAACTACATGAATGAATGGTCCATGTTACTGTCATTATATCAGTTAACATGGGTCAAACACTTCCACTTGTTGAAAGACCCGGTGAAATTGATGCTTGATATGAGAACTCTTTATTATTTTCTTTTCTTTTTTCTTCTTCTAAGTTAGCAGGTTTTGCCACTTGGAAGAAGAATCAAATCTGCCTTTTCACTTGTAGTTACCAGATGGTAGCACTTCTAGAATCACTCTTGATTAGTTTTCTTTCAGAATATACCAAAAATATCCAAGCTAATATCTTAATTGCATATGTCTAATGCTGCTGCCATTGCAGCTGCCTTTAGAGGTGGTTTGCCTCCAGGGATTACTGGCACAAATGACAGATGTACTTTTCTTGTTTCAAACCCGAATTCTGATGTAAGTCTCCTCTCATCTCCTTATAATATTTATCTTTTTAATCATTTTGAAACTGACTTTATTTTGGAGTACTTTTGTTATTTTTCTACAAATCACTCTCTTAATCCGTGTTGCGGAGAATAGACGAGGACAAGTTTTTCATCTTATTCTCCATCTATGGAAATATTGAGAGAATCAAACTTCTTTGAAATAAACCCGATCACGGACTTGTTCAGATCCGGGGTGGTTTTTAGGTTGATTTGGCAGTCCACTTTGTAAAGGTCATACCAAAACCTTGTACTTCAGATTTAAAATTTATAGGGCATAATATGTATTTTTGGAATTTTAAGTGCTTGGGCAAGTTTTCCAAGGCAATAAACAAAGGTCTTGTTTTTTTATAGAAGCTTTTGATGTCATACACTCATAGTGTGGCTAGGCCATATCAGGACACGAAGCTAACTTCAATCCACATGGCGTCAATGAAATCCCACTCCCTCTGTGCTAAGTCTTATATAAGCAACAAGACTATTACCTAAGAAAATTAATCCATAAATTTACAGAGTTTGAACAGTAATACTCAAATTGTAGGTGATAAGATTTGCGAGACCTCAACTTTCTCTTAAATTATAGGTAAATATGAACATTTGAAATATTAAAACAACCAATCTTCACAGGATTTAACAATGGTCGAGTTCGCCATGGCTAACTTAGATTTACACCAAGTTTGTTCAACTTGAATCCATCTTTTTTCAGAGAAAATAAATTTGTAAAATTATCATCAAATCATAAGACGAAAGGGAAGTAGTAAACTATGAAGAATATTTAAATTAAGCAAAATGAACCATTAAGATTTCATCTTTTAAGTGAAACAAACCTCTATCTTGTGCATTTAGCTCCATTACCAGCATCTCCAGCATCAGTAGATGTCGTATTCTCTCTGGTCCATCCAGGTACAGGATAAATAGAAATCATTAACAGAAAAAGAGTAGAATGGCGTTAATAGGGTGGTAGAATTTTTTAAAATATAAGTGGTAGAGTTGGAGAAATGAGATCAGATAACCTGTTGATAGGTGGGTTGTTTTGTGGCTGCAATGGTGGTTTTCTCCTTCATATCTGTCGTGATGTTGTATACCTGCGTTTGTGGGAATATGGTTATAAGAATAAAGAAGACACATAAAATTATTGGTATTTAGTTGTGTTCAACAACTATGTATATCTCTTTGTAAACAACATTTCGTGTACTGTTTTCGACTATAGTATGTGTTCTCTTTGTATCAATTAGAACTCTAACTTTTTCTAAAGTTTTAGCTCTAGAAAGTGCACCATACAACTATCCATGTGAGAATATAGGTTCCTTCAAATATAAACCTACGTAATCTAGGGTCTGGCATTGTGCCTTGTTTATGGTTAATGCGGAGCATAGTCTGACGAGAAATTGTATCATTTTAAATGGAATAAATGTGTCTTGATCTGAGGTTTTTATAGGAATGTGGAATGAAAACCTCTTTTCCCGTGTGTGATCCAAAGCATATGCTGGCATGGATGACGTTTTTTGTGAATTTAATACAAGTTAAATGTGTTCCATTACATACACCTTCAGTAGGATTTAAATTTCTGAGAAGCATTATGGGACAGTTTTCTTTTAAAGTTAAGTGATAGGGTGGTAAGCTTGGAGGGTTGCAATATTGTAGTAAATATTCATAATCTGCTTGATCTTTTATGTCTATGGTTTTGTTGATACCGATGAAAGTTTTTTCAACTCCTGGAAATCTGTTGATCATAATGTTATTAATCTCATCGACGTATTCATTTTTTGTATTTAACAGTGCTCTGTTAGTGATTGAATCAAGATTGGTAGAAAAGACACTAAGGTTGGGGTAGACAAAATTGATAAGTGAGTCATGGGGGTCTACATTTTCTATCATTGGTTGGACAATTTATGTGGGTAGTTTAATCCTGCCATCGTCAAAAGTTGGTTCTTTTCCATCTCCAACTTTAAGGAGAAATTCACTGTAAGTAGGATCGAGGCGTGCCTGCATATAAACTGATATTTTAAGCCTTTCAAACGTTGGCCATAAATCTGACGTTACCAAAGTTGAGGAAATGCAATCGTCTTTTTCGCCTTTCCGAACAATAGGGAGAGTTTGTCGGAAATCACCTCCAAATACCATGACTTTCCCACCAAATGGTAATTTAGAGTCCAATAGATCTCTGAAAAACTATGTCAAGTGATTCAATAATATATATTTTTTCTCATGGTGACCTCATCCCAAATAATGAGTTTTTTTGGCATGGCTATGGCTCTTTGTTTGCTTATGTTACATCGGTTATCCCCTCCTTCTTTAACAAGGATTTTAAACCTAGAATGAGTAGTTCATCCTCCTAGTAGTATTGATGATGCGACACCAGAAGTGGTCGTGACTAAAGTTGTATCTCCCTTAGATCTTAAACTTTTTAATAATGCTTTGTATAGAAATGTTTTGCATATGCCCCCAAGACCATCTATAAAGAATATACCTGATTTTTCGTGTAAGATACCATCCACAATTTTTTCAAAAGAAATTTTTTGGTCATTTTTAAGCATTGTTACTAAAGATAAGTCTTCATATGAGGCAATGATGGTTTTTTCAGCAAATATTTCTTCAGTTTTTTTATCATCCTCGAAAAGAGAGGAAAGAAAAGGGCTAAAATTGTAATCATCTAAGCTTTTCCCCATGGATTTCAAATAATTATGAATTTGTTGTAATGTTTTACTATATCTGTTCCCTGGAATAGTTTTTATTTTTGGCTATGTCTTATGAAAGTGAAGATTCAAACATATTCCATAATCGCTTTGGGTTATTGACAATTGTGTAGGTTAGAAGTGTAGCAAATATTTGTTTTAATGTTATCGGCATTTGAAATGAAGCAGCTTCTTTTATAGTTTCTTTAGTAATGTTGTCTGACTGTAAGAAACCTCTCTTTTCGCAAGCTTCTATGTATGAAGAAAGTGGTATTCCATTTTAGGATTTTAGGTATTTGAATGATGTAGGCCCACGAACATACATGAGTAATGTTCTTAAATAATATATTTCTCCTTCCATAGGATGTACAGAATATAAGCATCCTATCATTTGTCCCTTTTTCTTTCAGTCCAGATTCTTTCCTTTTGATCTCGTACAAAATATTTGTGGGAATTCCTTGTAAAAATAATTCAGTTGTTTGGCTTTCATATTTGTTAAATTCATTCTGAAGAATTCAGTGAGCATTGTTCTGGACAAATTTTCCCTTTCAACAACTTGTTGTAGCATTTGTGTTTCATGAAAAGTCAAGGGCAGGTGATTTTCAATGTGAACTTGTAAACTCATGACTGGCGGATTCATTTTATTTAAGTCAAAACTGAATATTAGCCATAATGCCCCGGGAGCGCAAACCCAACGAGCTGATTGGAAGTTTTTTTATTTCATCAATGACGTTGTCATCTTGTTTTGCTATCAATGTATATTGAATCCTATCATGACCTTTATAAATAGATTTGTATAGATATTTTACAGCTTGAATTGTCGAGCAAACTTCAACGTTAATATGACAGTCGTATTTGGCAAGCAGATAAGGATTATATGGTATAACCCAACGATTATCCAGCACATGATTATGAACTTTGGTTGTTGCACCATCATCCTGTCCCATATAAATTGGGTATGAATTCCTTGAATGGTGTGAAGTCTATAATTTTTTTTGGATAATGACTCTTACATTGTCCTTTTTTCATGCATGGGATATTCATATTCAATTCACCACATGGACCATGGATCATATGTTTAAGAACTAATTGGTAAAGATAAGGACTATTTTTTATCAGGTAACTAAGCTGACACGAACTGATCGTATTGATCTGGTGAAAGCAATTTAAAACGTTCCTTCAAAATTATTAGAAAATGTGCATGAGAAAGGCCTCTTTTCTAAAATTCAATAACATACATATAAACAAATACCTTTCCATATAGATGGTTATCAATAACATCTTCTTTAAGCTGTTGTAGTTTAGCATGGAATATTCTACATATTAAATCGGGTTTATTCTGGGTTTCTTCATTTTCATGTAAATGTTCTTTAATTTCAGCCCAAGAAGGATTACATGTCATGGTTAAAAAAATGTCTGGCTTGCCGTATTTTTGCACATGTGTCATTGCATCCATGTATCTTTTTTTCATATCCCTTGGTCCTCCAATAAAGGACGGGGGTAGTAAATATCATTTTCCAACCTGAGAACTAGTAGTCAATCCAGTAGATATGCTATCTAAAAGACCTTGATAAAGTTCAACCCTTATTTGGCTTTGCTGATTAGCAAGGAATTATAGTCGTGCAGTTTATATTTTAACATAATTATCTACACTGAATTGTTGGAATAATCTTCAAGTATGTAAGAGGTTAGATTCATCGTCCGATCTTAGCTGGAATTTATATGCATAAACTCTCTGCAGGTGACTGCAGGTTCCTTTGATTTTTCCTTGCATATTGTTGAAGGAGAATTTTTTTATGAATGTTAGATAAAAATGTGTGAAAACTATCTTATAAGGTAAAGGAAAATATTGTTGAACAATTACCTCTTTCTTCCCTGTTTAGAATGTCTGCCAATGATAGTTTTTCTTGGAAATTGATTATGTTCTCTCTGGGACATGTATGAGCAGGATTGGTATTTCTAGCAACTGGATTCAGTTTTTTTTTATTCCTTCATGCCAACCTGTCTCTTCTTTAGGAAAATGAGTGGGTATTAGAGAGGATCATAATATTGAAAATATTGTTGTAGAGATATCTTGTAATATTTGTGATATGGGTGTACCATAGATAGAATCATTTTCCTTTTGTGATTCTGTCTCTGACTGTGTATATATATATTGCACCCTTGTGTCATTAATAAAACACACACATTCATATTTTATATGGTATCAGAGACTAAATCATGAGAACCCTAAAAAATTTTCCCCTTGAAAACAACCGCCGCCGCCCTATCTTCATCGTCTGCCACCGCAGTGAGTATCACCGCCACCGCCGCCGAGAAGCCAGTGTCGCCGCTGCTCGTTCCGTCCATAAATCCAGTGTTGCCACTGCTCGTTCCATCTAGCAAGCGCCAATGCTTGTTTTGTTCCTTACGCACTGCCGCAACGCACTGCCGCAATGCGCCGCTGCCATCCTCCGTCCACTTCACGCGCCCCTCATCCAGAGCTCACGTGCCTCCATCCAATGGAGTCGCCGGATCCAGTTTTGATCAAGACCCTCAACACCGAGACTGTGTAGCCCATCGCTTCCGCCTTCGTAACCGTTGTCACAGTCGGTCCATCGCACACCGCCGTTGACCTCTCATCGCCCGTCGATGATACTGCGCCCTACTGTGCTCTACACTAACTGCTCCTTGGTGCCGAGAATTAGGCCTCCTCCGATTTCCACAATGTCACCGAAAATTTTGTTGTCCTGCCACCTTCTCACCCATACTATGTTCATCCGTCAAATCACACATGTTTGCTTATTACTTTTGTGATTTTGAAGGGTTGTTACAATGATTGGAGTACTTCTATTTACAATGCTTTTAATTATAGATGTAAGCTTGGTTTTCTTGATGGGTCCATCACCAAGCCTTTACCTGGTGAACCTTTTGTTGATGATTGGAGTAGTTTAAATTCTATGCTTATTGGTTGGATCGTTCAGACACTCGATCCATATGTTCAGTCTACTATTACTTATAATGATTCGGTTAAGGAGCAGTGGGATGATCTCCATCAGCGTTTCTCAGTTGGGAATGACCCACGTATGTGTCAGGTTCGTGCGGACATTTACGTCTGTCGTTAGAATGGGCATGTTGTTAACGCCTACTTTGGTAATTCTAAGAAGCTTTGGCACGATTTGCTTTCTTACATGCATCCTCGTACTTATGTTGGTTGTTATGATGCAACTATTGTTCAGGTTGAACGTGAAAGGGAGATGGTTTATCAGTTCCTGATTAGTTTGGATGATGTTTGTGCCACTCTTCGCTCTTTTATTCTTGCACAGGATCCCTTACCTACTCTCGACAAGGTTTTCTCGCTTATTGCTCAGGAGGAGCATCAGAATACAGTCATCTCTACCATTGACTCTGTGACTTCCGGAGACACTATAGCATTTGATGCCTGTCGCCAGGCGAATCCCTCCACCCTGAAATTGACTGCCGCCACCCCGCGAGGTTTTCCTGTCGTCACTGTTGATTTTCAGAGTTTTCTATACACTCATTGTTTGGGTTTATTTATTATTTTCTAAGTTTCAAGTCTCATTGAAGATGAAGGAGTTTTTTGCACTTGTTCAAACACAGTTCCGTTGTCCCATTCAGCGGATTTGGGCAGACAACGAAATTGAATTCCTGCCTCTCAGATCATTTTTTCTGGAGAAAGGAGTTCTTTTTTAGACTTACACTATCTACACACCACAGCATAATGGGCGACTGGAATGGAAGCATAGACATATTCTAAATGTTGCTCGTGCTCTTCGTTTTCAAGCTCACTCGCCTATCGATTTTTGGGGAGAATGCATTCTTACTGCGGCTTATCTCATCAATCGCATACCAACACCTGTTTTAGAAGGCCAATTGCCTCATCAAATCCTGTACTGCCAGGGACCAGATTATAGCCATCTCCGTGTGTTCGGTGTCTGTGCTTTGCCTCTCAGCTCCCACAGGTGTGTGATAAGTTTACATCTAGAAGTCGGAAGGGATTTTTTCTTAGCTATCCTATTGGAAAGAAAGCTTGGCGTGTTTATGAATTGGAGTCTCTAACTGTGTTTGATAGCCGGGATATGATATTTTATGAGGATTGTTTCCCTTTTGTACCAGTTTCTGCGAAGACGCCATCTGCTGAACCATGGCCATCTCGATCGCCAGTCATGACCTGGTGGAGCTGTCAATTCATGACTCTCCACAGCTAGCTCGTCCTCCGACTCAGCCAACCGTGGACGACTTGAGCTATCTCATCTCGAGCTTCCGCCATCTTACGCCGTTTCCTGCCAGCCATTTGCATGGTGATCTATAGGAGGATATGTACATGCATCCGCCTCTGAGCTATACACTTTCGGTGCCCGAAATTGTTTGCAAGCTTCGCTAATCCCTTTATGGTTTACGACAGGCTCCTCAGAATTATTTTGCAAAACTTGCGGCTGCTCTTTGCCTCTTTGGGTTTGTCCAGAGTAAGGCCAATTACTCCCTGTTTTCTTACTTGACGAATGGTGTTTCTCTCTATTTTTTGGTTTATGTTGATGATCTTATTGTTGCTGGTTCCTCTCCGGAAATGATGACCAACTTTAGGGGAGTGTAGAGATATTTTTGTGATATAGTTGTATCATAGATATAATCTTTTTCCTTTTGTGATTCTGCCTGACTGTGTATATATATTTTACCCTTGTGTCATTAATAAAACACACACATTCATATTTTACAATTATTTAATTGTTTGCTTTCGAACCTCTTTGTTGAAAACTCTTATATCCCTTAATGTATGACCACACAAAGCATCGGTTTCATTCCACATAGCAGCCACTTGAGATACATGTGGACAATTAAAAGTTCGTTTGTCTAAACCAGTGTTTGATCTAAGGTAGATTTGATTGGTTTTTAACATTTGTAAGACTTGTAAAGAACTTAGCATACGGATTGCAGTCAAGGATATTCTATATTTGCATGATTACTGACTCTCTAAATTTGCTTGAAATAGTCGTTCGGTTTGCAATCTCGTTTTCAGCATCATAAAAATATAACTAAACATTTTCAGTCTTTCTTCCATCCATTGGAGTTAATTTATCCTTGAGCATGAAAATTATAAATTCCTCGATCTCGTCTACTTAAATTCTTGTCATAGTTAATACCGAAAGAGGTGAAAGCAAACATATTGTTGTAATTGGTGAAATTCCAGCGATTGTTGGTCATTTGCTTTGTATAGCTTAACAAGCCCAAGTGGCATCTGCATATTAGCTAGTTTTATTGACCCATTACCACAACATAAATGCAATGGTTCGGAAAAGAACTTTATTGCATTACAGTAAATGCACATGACTGGATCAAGCAATCTACTCGGCGAAGTTGGAATTACATGCATTACGTTCTGTCGTTGTCCGCTAGATTTTCCCGTGAAATGTTAATATATGGTTCATGTGAAATGTTACAGTAAATGCAGATGAATGTTGCTTGTGTGTTGACTTCAGGGACACAATCAGTATTTTCTATAACACGTGGCACTTCAATTGCTGAGTTAATGGTTTGTGATCCATAGCTTTGCATGATTTTTTCCTTGTTTAAGAGCAGCATATCGCTGCCGACGCAAGGCATTGATCATCTTTCTTTTTTCTATAGATATATTGTGGCAGTCTGAAATCTTATCGGTGACATTGTTTCTTTTTTGTTTTTTGGATTTTCCTGAAAAATAATAATATGTGCAGTAGATATTAATTGTTGAATGTAAATATTGGAGAACAACAAAGATAGAATAAATAAGATAGGTCATATTGCGATGAATGAAATAAAATCTTCTCAGACATTATTAGAAAAATTAACATTTAACTGTATTGGTAGATAAAGTCTAAAAATTTATGATACTTTTAGGCCAAGTAAATGTAAATTATATAAGAGAAAACATAATTTATAAGAACTATAAATTAAAAAAGAAGACAAATTTGAATAAATGAAATGAACATTCAGTAACAAATGTGAAAATGCAGTAGATTGAGTATGGCATATTTTGTTAAACAAAGTAAAACCCTACTAATGTTCTGGAAATAAGGTCTACGATCAAACATATTCAACATATAATTAGACTAAAACACAAATAACCTTACCTCTAACAAAGTCTAGTGGAGGTTGTGAGCATTTTGGAAGGTCACAGTTAGAAATGTCTACATCCATTCATTGTGTTTCATCCACGATGATAAAATCTTTATTTCTGATTTCCGTAGACGAAATAACTGACGGATGGTTATTATATCCTTGTTGAAGCTGAGAAGAATGCTTGGTTTGGCCAATATGCACATTAGGTATTGAACTGGTTTAGACTTTTCTGAGGTAATAGACAGTGATTGATTACTTTGCAAAGTATTTTTTTTCTTTAAGAGCAACATATTGTCGCCGATGTAAGGCGTTAATTTTGTCCTTCTTTTCTGTAGACAAAAACAAAATTTTACTAATAATAATGGATTCAATATTCAATTGCACTAATAAGTAAAGTTTGCTGGGTTTTCAAAAGGTTAGCTAAATTTATCTTCCTTAGGAGGAAAGATAATATCCAAACAAAATGTGTAAATTAAAATTAAAGACATAAATAACATTACCTCTAACTAAGTCCAGCTGGGGTTGTGAGGGCTCTGGAAGGTTAGAGCTAAACAACTGGTCTTTAGTTGTTGGTGCGTTGACTAGAGGGACATGATGTGTATCTTCGGTAAGGTTTGACATTTGATGATGGCCACAAAAGATGAATTTTGTTCTGCTGGGCTGCATGAAGCATGATCTTTTCTTTTCCGATAAATATTCATACCTTCTCTTTGGATATGATCTATCAAATATCACTTGTGGATTAATTTTTCCTTTATATCATCAAGTATCATACGATAAAAATCCATTTCATGAAGTCGGAAAATAGTTGCAACACATTCAGTTAATATGGATGGTTCATAAAGTTTACTTGTAATTACCGTGCATGCAAGTGTATTGAACTTGTTTAGTTCAGACAACTTCCTGTGAACATTTTTTTCTAAAGGTGCAGAGAAACAGCTTCCACTGTGAGAAGATGATGGAAATAATTTTACTTGTTTAATGATGATATATAGTAGGAATAAGATGGATTAAACTTTGGCGGTTTTGCCAATGTGGGGAAAAGCTGGAAAATTGATTAGCATTAAAGAATAGTAATATATGTGAATATTATTTGTAATTGTAATTAGATTATAATTCATTTTATAGTTAAGTTTAGATCTTTTGTACTACTATATAATATACCCCAGAGCATGAATACAAACACAAAATTATTAACCGTATATTTTTCATGGTATCAGAACCTAAAATTTTAAAACTTTTAAATTCTGCTGCCCTTTTTCATCGAAGCCGATCGTTGCCATTCCCACGCGCCGCCACGCCAATCAACACGCACCGCCCCGTTCAACTGGTTTCCTCCGCCAATTCTATAGCCAACGACTCACCGCAGCTTCTTCTCTGGCTGCTTGACTATTCCCTGTCCGTACCTACCAAGATCTGCCCCGCATGTTTGTCACACGCTGCCGACTCCCCGTGCGTAACTCCCTGCTCGTCACCAGATCACCATCCACCTCTGCCGCTCACCAGCTCCCACTGTCGTCGATCCATCCATCTTCTTTCTGATCTGCACGCATCGCTGAGCTTCAGCACGCGCCGCTGCATCGTACTCTCACACGCCACCGCTGGTTTTCATGCGTCACCGCGATTAACTCACTTGTGTTACCGATCTATCTCTACCGCTGATTTGCATCCATGTCTACACCTGGTTCTAGTTCCGATGTTGCTGAAGAAGCCCACATCGCTGCCGAAGTCGAGGCTAACAAACTACAAAATCTCAATGCCACTGATGTAATTGCAGCTTTGCTCAGACAGCTTCAACTACAATCTGGCTCTGGGGGATTTGTTCCTACTGGTCGATTTATGCATAACCCTTACCCTTACTTCCTTAGTACTACCGATGGCCCTGGATTGTCAATCTGTCTCGTCATACCTAAAGAAGAAGAGAATTACCTAGAATGATTTAATGCCAATTGTTGCGCTATGCTTGCCAAGAAGAAGATTGGTTTCATTGATGGAACCATTACCAAACCTCCAGAAAATCATCTTGATATGGTTGAATGACCTGGAATTAATGCTACTATGGTATGTTGGATCTTGAAGACTTTAGATCCACCATTGCGTTCCCCTACTACCCGCTATGCCACTGTGAAGGAACTGTGGGATGAACTCAAGGCACGTTTTAACCTTGGGAACAGTCCAAAAATTCTACAAATGCGTGAAGATATCTAGAACTATCAGCAGAATGTTCAGCCCGTTGCCATTTATTTTGGCAAAATGAAGAAGTTGTTTGGTGATTACAACTCCTTTCGGCCTCTGTTAGTTTGCACTTGTGAAGCTTGCAAACCACTGTGCACCTGCAACCATGCTACCAACGCCTTCCTAGAACATGAGAAATATATGATCTAGCAATTTCCTTGCAAACCAACATCATGACCACCGATCCACTTCCACCAATCATGCGTGTATATGCTCTTGTTGCTCAAGAGGAGAATCGCAAAGCCGTTGTTCGGTCTCGCGAGACTTCAACTGACTCTATGGCATATGTTACACGACGTCCACCACCTTCAGGTTCTTTGTCAGTTGTTCTCACTTCAATTGATCGCAAGAATCTGATCTGTACACATTGTAATCGTAGGGGTCATGACAAAGATACCTTTTTCAAGCTCACTGGAGTACCAGATTGGTTCAAAGAGTTGAACCAAAAGACCAAGAAAACGATGCCAAACCAGCTGACCGCCACCGCCAGGAACGATGAACCGGCCGCCGACACTCGCCCGACACCGCTTCCTTTTGCTGATGCCGCCGTGTCCCCTCCTGGGCATGCCGCCGCTGCTTCCGAGCATGCCGCTGCTGCTTCCGAGCATATCGTTGCCCGCACTGACTTCGGTTCTTCTATTTTTGATGACCAGTGAGGTACGACCTTACATTTATTTAATCAGTTTAATGTTGTGTCTGACCTTGGGTCAGGTAAGTTTACTATACCATGGATTCTTGATACGGGAGCCTCTTATCACATGACCGGTGACCGGGGTTCCCTTATTGATATTAATACTGCTGCTCATTTTGTGAATGTTATATTGCATGATGGTTCTGTGTAGGGCTGGAATTTTGAGCCAAAATACCGTACCAACCAACCTACCAACTGAATCACGTACCATTTGTACCAAAAATATTGGTAACTGATGATGTGGTATGGTAGTACCGTACCACACATTTTTTATGGTATGATAATGGTATTGAGAAAATATTACCACGGTATTACCGTACCACATATTTATTTATTAAAAATATAAATAATATGATGTGAAACTTGAGATTTTATTTAGTTATAAGTCTTAGTCATTTGTTAATATTATAACAAAATTAATAATTTAAAAATGTAATTTTTCCCAATATGTTGGATATTGGTAAAAGTTTGAAATATTTTCTTAAACTAGATTTATGATGACTCACATTTTTGTTCTAAACCTTACAAAAAAAATTAAAATCATAATTCTCTTTTGTTTATTACTCACTCCGCCCCATAATTATTGGCTTATTTGCTTTTTCAAAGTCAAAATTTGTAAACTTTGACGCTAAATATCAATTTATATATCTATAATAAAAATATTATGTGAGATATTGTTAAATTCATCTTAACGTCTATTTTCTAA
>JAULKM010024862.1:0-13985 GCA_032355605.1 Rubia tinctorum
GCAATCGAGAGGGAACTCCGACTTACTTTTCGAACGGCACTTGCTCAATTTCCTAAACTGTTTGCCCTCTACTTCCATCACTTCTACCTCTTTACTCATTGATGCTCTATCATACATATGTATGTATGTATGTATCGATTTCCTGTTTCCGAAAGTTTTAAAAAACACCTAATTCAAGTTGCAATTCCTACAACCCATAAGCACACAAACAGAACCAAATGTTGGCAGGAAAAAAAAACTCCAACCAGCTACTAAATTAATTTCTGAAAATTAAGGCATGTATAATTCAAACAGGCTTTCCTTTTTCCTGTCCTAAAATAAAAGAAATGCGAAGTCTACGAGGTTCTTGTGCTCTCACAACTTCACAGCTAGTTTTGAAAATCATCCCGACAAACACATGCTATAATTAACAGAACCGGCTCAATTATGCAATGAGATGGGATAAAAGTACCTGGGAATTTCAGAACCAGTAAAGTTTTAGCGGCTGGTTTGAAGGACTCTCTTCGGAGAAGTGATTATAGTCAACGTTCCGAATGTTTCAATCCCTTTCTTTTATAGGTACCCTTAGGGATATTAATGTGGTGACATTAACACAAGTCTTTTTTTTTAATATCAACTAACATTTATACGGAATCATTTTAAATTAATGTACTAATAATGGAGTGAATTGATATTTATTTTTAGAATAAAGTGTTAAAATAACTCTATTTATTAGATGAAAGTGTTAATATGAACTTGCAATTTGAAAAAGTGTCAATATAATCCTTGACTTGACTGACTTTTTAGTCAACCATTATATGGTCAGAATCAGGTGAAATGATGAATTTACCCCTGAATTTTAAAAATGCCAAAATTTTCTTCCGATTCCGATTTTCCTCCTCTCTTCCTTTCTTCCCCTTTCTTCCTAATTTTCCTCTTTTCTTCCCCTTTCTTCTTGCAAACTTTTTCTCCCCGACAATGCCTTCGAAATCAAAGCGTCGACGTCGGTGGTGGCGAGCACGGTGGTATCGTGGTGGAAAGCATGGCGGCATCGTGGTGGCAAGTACGGCGGCGTCATGGTGGCGAGCACAGTGACGGAGAGTACTGAGCTACTCACAGAGGTGTTCGACGGTTGGGGTGTTCGACGTTGGCGGTGTATACTGAGCTACCAACGACGATGTTCGACGACAGGTTTGATTTTGAAGGCGAATCGGTGTTCGACGGCGAATCGGTGGCGGGGAATGAATTTTCGTTGGTGGCGGAGGTCGGGGAAGGAGGTAGGCAGCTGCGAGGGGAGGGGAATTGGCGGCGGAGGTCGGGGAGTAAGGTACGACAGTGTGGCTGTGGCTAAGGTTTGCTTGCAAGTGTCGGCGGAGGGGAAAAGAAAATGGAGGGGTGACAGTGATCTGGAGGGAAGAGATTGAGAGGGGTGGCAGATTGAAGCAAAAAGATTGGGAGAGGTGGCAGATCGGCGTTTTTCCGGTGGCGGTGATGTTTTTCGGCGACGGTTCCCAGCGGAGGAGCAACAATGAAGAAGAAGAAGATTGAGGGTAAGGGTATTTATGTCATTTCACTTATTGTCATTGCCGAAATTTGATGGGTCAACGCTGGAATCTAGGAGTTTGGCTATATCAACACAAAGTTTTCGAAAGTTAGGGTTAGATTGACACATATTATGATTAGTTAGGGTTAAATTGACACTTTCTGAGATTGTTGGGTTATATTGACACTTTCAACATAAAGTCAAAGTTATAAATTTATTTATTACTTGTTTTTAATTATTGCAGGAAGATCCCTGTAACTTTGAATTTTTTAAAAATGTATCGCAATGTATAAATAATTATAATTAACCCTAAATGTTATTGAAACGAGATTTTTTATGATAATTCTAATCGTTAGTTGGTCTAACAAGAGATTTCATTTCTATAAAATTTTATATATCTTAGAGAGAAGAACGAAAGCAAGGAAATGACGTAGTCGGTTTGTTGTTTTACTCACTAATTTGATCTGTAGCTTATTTATAACTTATAAGCATTTTACGCTCATTATTTTACTTTGTAAATTTTATGATGAATGATTGTTATTATTGCCAATTTTACGGAAATGATTGATTGTATTGGTCATCACAAGAAAATGTATTTATACAACAAAACTATACAAGAACTTGTGTTTCAATGCTGTAAGTCGTGGTTTCTAAAGATACGATCTTAACTAACCGAGATACAATTTTATCCCAATAATTATTTGCTACTTTAAACAAAATCTGATGTTATCTGCCGTGGAAGATTCATTTCTTGAAGCTAAGTATGCAGCGATTCTGCAGTTGCTAATTTATAACTAATTTATAACTCTGCTAGCTTATTCTTCAGTTGTAACTAATTTATGGAGAAAATGTCCAGGATATCCACTTTTAAGTGAAATTCACAGTTTGGTACCCCGTTTTTAAAATTGTGCTTAAAAGGTACCCACATTTTCATAAATGTCCAAAAAACCGTACATTTTAGCTAAAAGTGGGTAACATTATAACACAATTTTGATCCAAATTGGTACTCATTCTTTGCTAAAAGGTACCATTTTGAGACATAAATGAAAAAACAGGTACCTTTACAGGACAAATTCAAAATTTGGGTACCAAACTGTGAATTTTGATTAAAAGTGGATACTATTTTGTGAAATCTCTCCTAATTTATAACTTCCATAGTTAGAAGTTCGGAAAATTGGTTAGCGATCATGTTTTCTTTACAACTAGTAAGTTAGTATGAATGAGCAGTTATTGATTAGCCTGCTATAAATACATGTACAAAAAATACATGTTGGTTCAAGTTCAATATATGAAAAATATTCCCTAAATCTTTCCATTTTTTAAAAAAAGTTTTAGCTTGTTTTTACTGATTCAGTTTCCTTTATGAGAGATTCCTTCAAATATCTGAACCTCTTTATGGTATTTGTAGAAAACAATAAGAATAATATGTATTTGTATTCATGATCCGTGTTACATTATATAAAAGTACAAAAGACCTATACAAAAGAGGAAAAGGAAATCCAATCTCTTTACAATTAAAAGTAATATTTATATTCCTTAACACTCATCATCAAGTTGGAGCATGGGGATCAGAAATGCCTAACTTGCCAAGTAGTGAATGAAACTGATTCCGTTCAAGAGCTTTAGTGAAAAAAGTCCGCAGGTTGATCAGAAGTGCGGATATGATGAGTAACAAGAGTACCAAACTGTACAAGATCACAGACGAAATGACAATCAACCTCTATATGCTTCGTACATTCATGGAACACCGAATTTTCCGCAATATGAAAAACATATTGACTATCATGAAACACTCGCATATGAGCAGAATGAACAACACCTAAGTCGCGAAGCAAAGGTTAAAGCCACAACAACTCACAACAAGTAACAGTCATAGCACGATACTTCGCTTCAGTAGAAGAAAGAGGAATCGTAGGTTGCTTCTTGATCTTCCATGAAATTGGAGAATCACAAATCATCACAAAGTACCCAAAAAGAGTGCACTGTGTAGTAGGTCATGCATCCCAATCAGAATCACAACAAGCAGTCGACTGTAACGAACTGCATGAAGAGAGAAATAAACCTTGACTAGGATAACTCTCAAGTAGTGAAGAACTCAAATCGCAGCTTGCCAGTGAGGAACACAAAGAGAATTCATGAGCTGAGCAAGTGGAATTGGAGTAAGATAAAACGCCGATACTGCTCAGGATCATCATATAAGGGGCCTTCAACACGCATAAGATCATGCTGTTGCTCCATAGAAAAATCAGTCAATTTAGAAGTCAATAAACATGTGTCAGATAAAATATCCAGGCCATATTTCAGTTGTGAAAGAAACATCTCATCCGGTCTTCTAGCAATCTCTATACCCAAGAAATACTTAAGTGGACCAATATCTTACATATGAAAACAAGAGTTCAACTATTTCTTGAATTTAGAGATGAGTGATGAAGAACTACCAGCAATAGCCAAATCATCCACATAGACAAGCACATGCAAAGAAACCGAGCCACGAGAAAAAGCAAAGAAAGAGTAATATGCTTTACTTTGAACAAAAAAAAGCTTGTAAAGCCTGAGCCAATTTGGCAAACCAATTGCTAGGAGCTTGCTGAAGACTATAAAGAGATTTCTGAAGGCGACATACCTGTCCAGGGGGCGCAGGATAGTCGAGTGGAGGGTGCATGAACACCTCTTCATGCAGATCACTGTGTAGAAAAGCATTATGCACATCCATTTGATGAAGTTCCTAACCACGAACGACTGCAACTGATAATAATAGGCGAATCAAACTCATTTTTTAACAGGATCAAACGTTTCACTATAGTTAATTCCTTCAATTTCACGATTTCCAAGAACCACCAGACGAGCTTTGTGACGTTCAATGGTACCATCAGACTTGAACTTGGTACGATAAACCCATTCGCATCAAATCGCAGTCTTATCCAGAGGTAGAGAAACCATGGTACATGTCTTATTGCGCTGAAGAGCATTAGTCTCATCAGCCAAAGCATCACGCCAATGAGCATTCTTCGATGCCTTACCCAACAATCTAGAATGCATACTAGAAAACTTATCGCAATTAACAAAATCAGTTAAGAGACAGAGAACACTTGAGGATAATGTCAGCGCAGGTGTGATCGTAGCAGTGGGCAGTAGGGGGGTTTAATATCAGTAACGGAGAATAAATAGTATTCCAAATAAGTAGGAAGTCGACGATCGCTAACACTCTGTTAAGTAGGAGGCAACTAGGCCATAGGAGGTGGCGCCGGGGATGAAATCGACGAGGTATGCGACGAAACAGAATCAGGCGGAGGAGACGCCGCATTAGGCGGCGATGGCAAAGTCGGCGCAACATCTTGCAGTGAATAAGACACGCGTGGGGCTGCGATCAGCGGCGCGTGGAGCTTGTCTACAATCAGATCGGCTGGTGGGAGGGCAAGCCGGCAATCTGGGTTTGAGGCCGCACTCGACGACAAGCAATCTGGTAGCAGTGAAGCTTTCAGCGTCAGGTTGGCATTAGTCGTCGGCGGTGCTCATACCGGTGGTGAGGTGGTGACGCCGTTGGTATGCACTGAAGAAGCCGATGGCGGAGTGGTAGATGACACAGTATACATAAACTGGTCTTCATAAAAATCAGCATCCCGACAGTTGAAGAAGGTGCTGGATTCCAAATCATAAAGACGATAGTCTTTTTTTCTGGCAGGATACCCAAGAAAAAAACATCAGCGACTTCTTGGTGCAAACTTGTCACGATATCTGGGAATGTAGGAAGCAAAAACAAGCATTCCAATACCCGTAAAATCTTGTAATTCGGAGTGCTTCCGTAAAGTAACTCAAATGGTGTGCAACCATTGAGTTGCTTTGTCGGTGTCAAGTTAATCAAATATGTAGCAGTAAGAATACATTCTCCCCAGAATTCAATTGGAAGATTAGCATGAAAGCGCAAAGCACGAGCCACATTTAACAAATGACGATGTTTCCGCTTAACACGACCATTCTGTTGTGGTGTATCAACTATAGAAGTCTAAAAAATGATCCCAGATTCAACAAAGTATGATCTCAAAGGCAGAAATTTTGTTCCATTATTAGCACATATACGACAAACTGAGCGCCAAAACTGATTATTCATCAAAACACAAATTCAATAAATCTAGAAGCTTTATTTGACTTAGCATTTAATAAATAAACCCAAACAACTAGGGAATAATCATCAACTATAATTAAAAAAATAAAATGCACCACTAGAAGGTGGTGTTCTATAAGGACCCCAAACATCACAATGTATTAATTCTAATAATGAACTAGTATTTGAAGAACTAAAAGAAAAACTATGTCTAGTCTGTTTTGTTCTATGACACATAGAGCAAGGAACAGAGATATTATTTGTGCTAAAATCAAGAGTAGAAACAGAAGACAACACCATAGAGGAAGGATGTCTAAGGTGCTGATGCCATAAATCAGATCATGAAACTGAAGAAATTGTAGTAATAGACTGCAGGATATGAGGACAAACACGCGTATCCAGCAAAAGAACCAAAAAACCCTCTCTTACTGTTCACCCACGCCAATCACTGTCCTTCTACTAATTTTCTGTAAAATGCAATAATTTAAAATAAACAAAGCTAGACATTTTAAGGCAGATAACAATCTAGAGCATGATAATAAATAGCATCGCAGAGTAGGTATATAGAGCACATAAGTAAGAGTGACATCTCTAAAACAAATAGAACCATATTGTGTAGCAAATGACACAGTTCTATCAGGCAATATAACATCCACAAAATCGATAGTAGTAATATTATCAGTAAGAGAACCATTGTCACCAGTTATGTGATATGAGGCTCCCGAATCAAGAATCCAAGGTAAAGTAGAATTACCTGACCCATGGTCACTCACATAATTAAATTGATTAAATAAATGCAGGGTCGTACTCTATTTGTTATCAGACAAAGAAGGACAAAAATGCGATCGGGTAGGGGCGCCGTTGGAGGCCACCGCTGCATAACCTGGAAGGGATACAACAGCACCGGCAAATGGCAGTGGAAGCGGGAGGACGCTAGTGGCTGGAACACCATTCCCGATGGTGGCAATCGGCTGAGCTGGCGCCATCTTCTTGGCGGCGTTGGCTCTCTCCCTCATTTCCTTGAACCATTCTGGATAGCCTGTGTGCTTGAAACATGAAGTTTTGTCGTGACCTTTGCGATGACAATGAGTACAGACAAGATTCTTGTGATCAACTGAAGTGAGAGTAGCTGTCGAAGAACCCGAATGTGGTGGGCGTCGAGCATATAGTTAGTTGAAGGCTAGCGAGACCGAATAACGGATTTGTGATTCTCCTCCTAAGCAAAAAGAGCATATACACGCATAACATGTGGAATTGGATCAAGAGTCATGATGTTGGATCGCAAGGTGTGATAGCTTTCATCTAGACTAGGGAGAAATTGATAAATCATATCTTTCTCACGTTCTTAGAAGGCAGCAGCAGCATGGTTGCATGTACACAGTGGTTTGAAAGATTACAGGTGCAAACTAAAGGAGGCCAAATTGAGTTGTAATCATCAAACAACTTCTTCAGTTTGCCAAAATAAAGGGAAATAGTCTAACCATTCTGCCGATAGTTCTGCATATCATCACACATTTGCAGAATTTTCAGACCATTACCAAGAGTAAACCGTGCTTTAAAATCATCCCACAATTAACTGTGGAAAAATAGCTGGTAGAAGAATGCAATGGTGGATCTACAGTTTGTAAGATCTAGCAAATAAGAGTTGCAATGACTCCAAGTCAATCATCTGCATCAGAATGACATTTGAGGATTTGGCAATGGTTCCATCAATAAAACCAATATTCTTATTAGCAAGCATAGCAATACAAATCGCATCGGAATTTTCTTGCAGCGGAATTTTCTTTTGAGTTTCAGGGTTTTAGGCTTTGATACCATGTAGAAAATAATGAAAATAATGTGTGTTTGTATTCATGATCTGGGTTACATTATATAGAGGTACAAAAGACCTACACAGAAAAGGAAAAAGAAATCTAATCTAATCTAATTACAATTACAAGTAATATTTATATTTGGTATCATAGAAATAAAACTATTTTCCGCATATTTGATTACCTTAATTTGTTGGTTTTGGAGTTGTTTCAATCCCAAAGATGGTGAAAACAGATCTGTAAACTCTAAGACAAGAAAGCCTCAATATGTTATGGATGATGAAGGCTTTCGGAAGCTCAGACCAGAGGATCCACTTACTTGTAGACTTACGATCATCCTAGCTTGATCATCGTTACCAGACTTCTCACTGAACGGAACTACCTCACATAAAGTCTGGGGATAGTTACTGCAATACGAGCCAGAAATAAGCTGCGTTTTCTGACCAGTAACTTCAAAAATCCAGAGGTTAGTTCACTTGTCTATCATTACTGGGATAGAGTGAATTCTACACTTGTTTCGTGGAGTTTGAACTCTATAAGAAAGGAAGTAGCATGGGGTTTTTTTTTGGTTTCATTCTAATGTAAGGACACTGTGGAATGAGGTTTGTAGTGAGCAACGGACCTCTCTTTTATCAGTTGAAAAGAGATACGTGCTCTATTAAGTAGACGAATAACTCTTATCACTCAATTCTTCTCAGATGTGAAAAGGTTGTGGGATGAACTTGCGATTTTGAGGACACAAAGAAAGTGCACATGTCGCAATTGCAAGCGCAGTTGTGGATTCTATGACCTGCTTGCAACTAATGACAATGAAGACATGTGACAGCAGTTTCTAATGGGAGAAATGATGATTATGATGTCACAAGAAATCGTGTCTTGACAATGGATCCAGCTTTGGCTAACATTGCTCTGGCTTGCATATTATGAACACTTTTGCAGCTCAGAAGCATAGTGGTTCTGAAGGTGGAGGCCTTGGCTCTCCTAGCTCGAATGGAGGTTCCAGTTCCCTCTATGATAGTGGAGTCCTTCTCTGGCATGGCCTCACTCTCTACGAAGGCCTATCAACCTTGGGCATGTACGAACTCTTTTTCGATCCTTGTGATTTTATCATTCTATACTGATTTTTCTTCTGAATTCTCAGACTCGCAAGTATGCGACCAATGCTTAAGCTCAGTTGGTTCAGTTAGCTTCAGCGCTGGAGTCTAACATTGTCCAGGCTCCCGAGGCTCAGGTTGCACGTTTGGAAGTTTCCCTTCAAGCTGAGAAGGAATACTTGGAGAAATATTTGCAAGCAGTACCTTTTACCCCTCACCGCTCGTGAAGCTACTATTGGGGAGTTATGGCACTTTGGCGATGTAGGGAATCATAAGGAGATTTTTAGGGTGCTCTTTGGCAAGGTTGTGAAGACCCGGGCTTTCAAGGGTTTCTTCCAGCAAATCGCTGATAAGGCCATGGCTTATGGCAAGCACGGGTGGGCATAAAAACACTAAAATTCAAAAAATTCAAATTTGAAGAATCCAAATCGAATTTAAAATGCGATTTTCGGTTAACTGAATTGATTAAATCGAATTTTAAATATGGTATTTGGTTTTGTTTTGGATATTGATACTCAATTCGAACCGAATACCGAATTGAAATTTAAATAATAATAACATGTATATTATATATTGAATATATTAAGTCTAAAACTTTAAATAAAATTTATGAAAGGGCAACCCATATTATGCATTGCATCTAGTTTTGGCCCATTATCTTAGCCCAAATAAAATATAACCCTAATTATATAAAAGATTTACAATACCCTAAAGTTAAACCCTCACATTTATCTTCCACAAACGCAGCCTCCACAAACCATACGCCACCACCGCCACACAAACGTATCTTACCGTGCGCCGCCCATCTCTTAATCACCACCACCTCACCACCCCTCCAATCACCTCACCATCAAGTCATACCATCTGTGCCACCAGCGCTGGATCTCTTTTGCGTCACACCGTTCTCAATGCTCCACCACCTTTTCAACGCTCCACCACCTCTCTGTTCCTTCTCCGGCGCAATAGCTTAGCATCTATTTTCCCTATTCATAAACCTAGGTTAGAGTATAGATTTCAGAATTTAGGTTTTTTTATGATGTTAACATTATAATAATTTTGCATATGAATTGTAATGATTGATTTTCTTGGCTTTCTATTAAAGCATTCAATCTGAATTTTAATTGTTTGGGTTTGATTAAGATTTTGGAGCATGGGTAAAATTTGGATAACTCGGTTTGAAACCAAACCAAAACAAAATCCAAATTCGGTTCGGTTCGGTTAATTTGGGTTTCGCGGTAATTTGGTTCGGTTTCGGTTTAATGTTTTTTAGGGGTGGTCAACCCAATTAAGTCGAACTGAATAAATCGAAAATTGATTAAACCGACTCGACGCCCACCACTAATGACAAGAACCAGATGGATGAGGAACTTTCTTCTGTGTTTCCTGATGAGTGTAAAGAGCTTCTTTCCCTTTACGCGTTGCCTAAGGCTAGAGATATTATGGAGCATGCTTGGTGGGGTGATATTCAAGATGGAGGGATTCTTCTCCCTTACCTTGATCATTTGGTGGTTTTGTCTCAATCTTTGACAATTAACTAGGTGAAAGAGGACAGTTTTGGTGAGGACCCATAGTGGAACGTGCATGTTCCCGAACCTTTGACTGTAATTCAGATTAAGCATCGAGTTCCAATTGTTAGAGTTGATTAGCTAGTTATACGGTGTGTTTGACAGACCTATGTTTATAAGAAAACTTGACATATTTTCTCTTATTTTGAAAGTAGGGGGAGACCAGTTTCCGCTTTCCCCCCAAAAATAGCTTATGCTTCTTGAATAAGCACTTTTTAGGAGTTTACCAAACACTAAAAAGGTGCTTAGCTTATAACCAAAACACATATAAACCCAGCCAAACACACCCATAGAAGGCCCTTAAGGTGAGAATCTCCAAGACACTACTGATGATGCCAAGGATGATGATGAAGGTGGGAAGACTTCCCATGGAGATATGGTATAACTTCCTCTTGTAATAGACTATTTGGTTGTACTCTTCTGAAGAATGTGTTTGAACCCCTATGATGGTTTATTTCTCTATGCTGTTAGTTCTTATATTCCTTTTCGTTTTTGTAGTATGCTAGCCACCGTACTCCTATCCCCTTCAAGAACTTATTCTTGAACTAGCATTTGAATGGTTCAAGGTATAGTCTGTGCCTAAACCCTTTAAGGAACAACTTTGTAATGCTACTAAAAATTCTAGGAAGCGGCCCATTCCCTTCAAGGACTTCATGAAGAGAGAAGAAAGAGCGCGATCATGAGCACAACAAAATTTAGGAGCATATTTTCAAATTTTCCTCTGAATAGTTCCTCAAGGAGATGGCCGAGAAGTACGAAATGTTAGGTGCCAGGTTTTGTTTTCTATCTTTATCTACTGCCTATCCATATCAATATCTATAGCTTATCATTGCCACCCAAGAGTAGATTATTAGAAGGCTGCAAAAAAAGACAAACTAGAAATCAAAATCATGGAACTTGAGATTAAATGTCCTAACTTAGATTCTGGTATTTTGAGGGAGAAGTGTCCCTAGCGGATCAGACTTTCAGAGATTATGAAGCCATGATCGCCTTTTATGATCAGAGTCTTAGGTCTTGTAGAATTTTCTTTGGTCATGATGAAGACCCCAACCTTATTAAGAATATTTAGGCATTTCTTTGAGCTTCCATTAAGAAGATGGGGGGCCTTCTCCCCGGAAGAGGACCTAGAGCCCAGGCTGTTTATGATCCAACAATAGCCTGAAGAAATTGATTAGATAAAGGAATTGAGGTTCCCATAGCTTGCATTCTTGTACATAAATATCGTCCCGTCAAAAGTCGTCTCGTAGCGCCACTTCCAATCGGGCATTGACAATTCAAGTCGATAACCCCAGAGATAGATCCGACCATAAAAGTGGCCATGATAGGTTAAGTAGATAATACTTCTTGTAATTTTTTTTACTACCTATGGCCTGTATACTGTCTTAGCCATAGTTCTTTTCATCTTTCCGCTGTGTTCGTGATCACTTTTTTTCGGAGATTTTTCTATCCCATAAGGAGAATTGCTAATGAAACAGGGTTCCTCCACTTTAAGGAGTCTTTTTATCCTGTAGGGAGAATTTTCTGATGTAGCAAGGTTTTACACTTTAGTGAATTTCACTTCACATAGACTAAAATGTGTTAATTGTTCATCTGCTTTAGGGAGATTTTCCTCTCGTAGAGAGAACTTGTAATATGGGGGCGTTTGCTCGCTTTAGGGATTTTTTCATCTTGTTGGGAGAACTGATAATGTGGGAGATATTCTTCTGATGAGATATCTCTTTGTTGTAAATTGGGTGTCCTCTGATGAGATTTCAGCCATTTTTAGAAGATTTCACTCATTTGGAGACATCATAGGCAAGCAAAACATGAACTTTATTGAAACATGTGGCCCTAACGTTCCTCTTTGGGTGAATGACTCCTTGGGCATAAGTTTATAAGGAGAAAAACCTATAGTTCCTCTTAGGGTGAAATAATCCATGGCCATAAGAACAAAAAGTGTATCCAGCCAATAGCTATTTTGGGGAGGAGACGAAGGGAAGTTACGTCTTGGCTTTGGAAAGTGAATTTATCATGAAGATCATTGACTTCGAGGAGATTGAATTTTTATTACTAGAGATTGGTAATGAAGGACTCTTCCGCCGCATTTGGGTCTTTCATCCTTTCTTGTCCTTTGGGTGCTTATTGCATTTTGTAGTTCGGTAAAGGCGTGGAAATTGTGGCGGGGTATTTTTAAAGTAAAACTCATGCTTCCCTATGTTATAACCCAATGGACAACATTAGTTTTATAGAGTAAATGATCATCTGGATTTGTTTCCAACAGGAGTGCCTCCAAACTAGAATTGTATCCCCCCTCCCGTTAGAGCAACCTTGGATCGAGTTAACTCTTTTAATTTTGTTAAGATCCTTCCCAACCGTCATCCTGCAACGTTAGGCCATCTCATGACCCCTCTCATCGAACCAATTCCCTTTTCCCTTGGGAATTTCAGCACCAAATGGTAAGGGGACTAGATAGCTTTGGCTTGGTTCATCCAAGGTTGTCCGAGTTCGATGTTGAAAGGTGACGGAACATCAAAAAATGTGAAATCACATATCACTGTCATTGCCTTATTATTTTTATTTATTTTTCACGGGGAGGTTGAGCATGCCGATCGGGAATTTGGCTCCTCCAATGAATCCTTATAGAGGATACATCAATTTCGGTATCTTGTGTCTTCCTATGCCTATTTGACCAAAGCAGCATCTGAACATAACTTCTACCCTACTCTCGTCATCAATGAAGACTCTCTTTAACAAGTGGTATACATCATACCCTCGCAGTTATAGTTTGCTGGGGCTACTGGCGCTTCGTGAAATGAAGCAACTCTCAATCACCTCGTACAACAAGCACGAATCCACCATCTCTAGAACGTATCTCATTAAGACCTAGGATCTAGCGACAAAAGATAAAATGTTGCATGCCACGATAACACAATCGGAGGGCCTATTAAAAGAGACAAGAAGTAAGAATTGGGACTTAAGCAAATATAGAGATTTTCGAATTACTAACTTAAGCATCATAGCCTCTTCCCTAGGAAAACTCCGGGAGGTTTTCTTATAGGTACTCAATGAAGTGGAGTAAATGGGTTGTTCTCGTACTCTACCTCTACCTGGAAGGAATTCTGCACATCAGTGCACTATTTGTGAGGGCTATTTTTTTATTTCTTGATTTTGGTGGATCACGAGGGAAGTTGACCACCTTAGGATACCGGAAACACAAAAGAAAAGGGACGTCGTAAGGAGCTACCCAAAGGAACTATAGGAACAAATGCATAATGAAAAGATCAAGACTAACATGAAAGCAACATGACAATCTAAGCTCATCCACTCTACCTTAACTCTTCACAGGAATACCACAATCTAACTAAGATATGTCCACACAAAGGTACGTAGAACACACCAACAACCTTGCATGATTCAATTGTACATACCTACAGATATATTCCCCCATATTTGTATAACGTAGTAATAAGACCCTTCTCAGACATGTAATTAGGTCCAATAGAAAACTACATAGGAATACACCTCGCAAGAATTATAAACAAATAGTTAACGGTGGATACAGAAGCTCAGCTCACAAAGCCTAAGTATGCCTCCCCTAAACATAATGCTTAAAATAAGAATAGGGAATACAACCCGATCATGAACCAAAAACACAAAAACTTTGAAGCATACTTGATAAAGATCCGGATACGACTACCACCATAAATGAAGACATTTCACGTCTCGATCAAACATTCAAGGGTTTTGTTCGTGATCTCCTAAGTGACATGGTTGGACCTATGACAAGGTCAAGAATGAAGCTTAGAAATGCTGCATTGAATGGTTTGATTGATCACCTTCATGATGAAGAACTTAAGAAGAAGTCGGCAACTACTTGGATTACTTATTCAAGTTTGTCGATCAACTGAAGAC
>JAULKM010024872.1:0-13985 GCA_032355605.1 Rubia tinctorum
CCCCCCCCAAAGAGAATAGTTGATAAATTAGAATCAGGTTTAGAAAAGAATGCCCTTTCTGATTGGTTTTGTATATATCCTTTTCCATATCTGATTCTGTCTTATATACCTTTTGTACTCAGTATATATATGAATACACACATCCAAAATTATTTGTGGGTTTTACATTCTATCAGTATTAATGTGAGATAATCCGATTTTTTACATGTTAAAAATTAATAGTCATCGTTTGGGTCGAGTAGATTTGGAATTTTCCACATTGAATGTCATCTTCAAGCGTGTTCTTGTGTCAGCTCGACGACCCCCCACGTGTCAGCTCCTGAATGGTCCCTCACACACGTGAGATTAGGCGAGTGAGTTTTACTTCCCCAAGAAACTCAGAATTTTGAAATCTTTGAACTTGTATCCTTTTTTTCAGCACGATTCTTATACCTTCCATCTCATCCAATGTCTTCCTAATTTTACACCTCTCTAAACAAATATGAATTCATTGGCCCAGGTCCATCGTTGTTGCCGGAGACGTCTTTGTTCGAGATTCATTGGTTTAATAAGGTTGATTTGGTATTTTGAAAGGGGCCGTTGAATATTTTGCCGGATTTGGTCTCATTTTTGTGCGATTTTTGGGTCGGGGCCATTGCTGGCACTGTTGTTGGAGGCATCTATTTTAGGGATTTTGTGTCATCATTGTAGGATCCGCTCATTTCTCAATTTATGGCCATAGGTGATTGTACGAGGTATGAATATTTTACGAACGTATTCATTTTAATTAGGAAGATATTGGACTAGCGAATACTTCTGGTGCAGTGCACATGAACTAATGCAGTTGTGTAATATGCAATGAAACATAGTGACTGGGTAGACGATTAAAAATCATAGTTAAGAAGGAAATCCATTGACAAGTTTGTGGATTGTGTATGTCCAGATGTGTTATGTTTTATCTTTTGACCTGAATGTTGACTTAGAGGATGATGAAGGACGTGTGGAAGCTGCCTTCAACCTGGTACTTTTTTGTGGCACAACTGTTGATTTGAATTGTGTAATTGATGAAGGGTTTGATTTAAATGCTAGGCTTGAAGAATATGTAGATGTAGATGAAGTGTGACTGGATGTTGAAAGGGAAGTTGGGGAAGTTATTGGTGGTTCAAAATCTTCGGTAGGCAGTCAATTTTGCTGTCATAGTGGTGATGGTGAAGACATTGAAATGGTCTAGGATGACAATGCGGCCGAAGAAGGTGCGCGAAATGTAGAGTTGAACAAGGATGATTATGAAGATGAACTGTTGAAAGTTATGAAGATAACCCGTTGATTGATGATGATGAGGTAGTTGTTAAAGAGGTAGGGGAAGGTGTGGATTTGGTGTTTCGAATTACGGGTCACAAGAGTGTTGGAAAAGGTTCTCCTTGCGGAGATAGTGTTCCTACAAATTGATGTATTAATGTTGTGGCTAAACCAACAGTGGGGATGATATTCAGTTCATGAGAAGAGTTTGTTGCTCACATTCACCGTTATGCTCATTTGAAGGGATTTCAGGCTCGTATTAGAAATTTTGATCGATTTGATGAATATACGCATGTTGGTATCCCTTGTAGAGCTTTTGGGGGGAGGATCATAGAAAGTGCCTATATTAACCACTTACGAATCTGTATGGTTTGCCAGAAAGCCGGTATCTTTAAACCAAGAGCAGCATGTCCCAGCCAGCCAACCCAAACATGTAAGGAAAATTGTTTGTATCGTGTGAACGCCTGACATAATTGCGACAACGATGGGACATGAAGTATTTTAGGTGTTAAAGATGTATTGTGTTGTTAGTATGTAAAACTAGAGGCTCATTTTGGAGCTCCAAAGTTCCGGTGTTTCTGTACCACACATTTTCAACATATTTGTTAATAGATATAGGGGGTCCATGGAGGTTTCGTTTACTGAGGTAGATATGCACAACTTCATATATTTTCAGTCAAGTATGAAACATGGTGATTTTGCTGTAATAGAAATATATTTCAAGAGAATGAGGGAAGATTGTCAAGGTTTATTTTATAAGTATAAGATTAGTGGGGAGAGGAAGTTGAAGAACGTGTTCTGGGCAGATTCAAGGTGCAGGGAGACATGTAAAGAGTTTGGAGCCAATCGTCACGGGCAATCAATGTTGTTTGGTTGTGCCCTACTGGGAAATGAGGACACTGATAGTTTTATGTGGTTATTCAACACATGGAGAAAGGGTAGGGGCAATGACCTATCATGCATTTTGACAGACCAGGACAAAGCCATAGGTACTAATTTCTGATATGATTTGTATTTTGAAGATGTAGTAAAGTCATAGTTATTGTCTCATATCTAATTTTCTATTATTGGTATGTTATTGTGTACTCAGGAAAGACCATTGATATAGCATTTCCACGGGCAAAGCACAAGTGGTGCTTATTGAACGTGATGCGCAATGCTGCCATAAATTTGGGGAGTATGTCAAAATGGAAATCATTCTCTTAGGAGATGTTAGGATCCTTGCATGATGCATTTACCGTGGAAGAGTTCTGGGATAGGTGGAAGGAAATAGCGGAAAAGTTCAATGTTATGTCCAATTCGTGGATGGTACACAGGTATGCAAGGAGCGTTAATTGGGTGGCAGTTTATTTCCGGGGATAATTTTGGGCTTTTATGTCATCGACGCAACAGAGTGATGGGATGAATAATTTCTTCAAGGGGTTTGTGAATATTAACACTAGCCTCACCAAGTTTGTGGAGAGGTATGGGCTGGCTATGTGCAAGAGGATCAAAGAAGAGGAAGATGTGACTTTCAAGGGTGTGAACCTACGTTCTCGCAATATTAGCATCCATCTATTTGAAGTTGTGTTTGAAAAAAAATTACAAGGGAAAAATTCATGGAGTTCTACGATGGGTTAACTGAGATGGCTCACAACAACGCGTCGAAAGTGAGGGATGAAACCTGTGTGGTAGAGTACAACGTTGCCGTGAAGGAATTTTGTGCTAGATGGAGGAAGAAGCGCAACTTTACCGTTACGCTTGATAGGAATTCGATGGACATACGTTGTGTTTACAAGAAATTTGAGTTTTGAGGGATATTATGCGCGCATGATCTTCGTGTGTTGTAGGAGGAGAAAGTGAAGGATGTAGCTGAGAAGTATATATTTTGAAGGTGGTTCAAAGATATCCCCCATAAGAACTTGAAGGAGAAATACCCCATGTCGATTTTTTTTGGTAAAACTTCAGTTGGATTCGATAGATTTGAGGCAATGCACAACGTATGTTATGAAATTTGTGTTATGCTGATGAACGATGAAGTGTTGTATTAGGAAGGAATGGTGATACTTCAAAAATTGAAATCTGACTTGGAGGTAAAGGCGGAGGCCATTGATGGGCTAAAGAAGGATTTCGTGTTAGGAATAAGAAGAGTGTATACAAGGAAACCTGTTGTCGTTCAGCAATACGAAGAAACTAGACACTAGATTGGGACGAGCCTGATCTAGATTTGGTTAAGGATCCAACCAAATAGGCGCGGGCATGGCAGGGGTCATTCGAGCATGCAACACGCACATTTTGAATTACCTTGAATTCTAAATATCCTGTAATTTCACGCACTGCAAACATTTTTTTGTCACTGGGAGGCTGGTGTCGGTGGAAGTAGTAGGGAGGCTGGTGAAGAAGGAGTTGGTGCCCATCTAATTGCAACAAGCATTCCCTTATTCAGCTAGCCTCAACGGCTGAATAAACGGAAAATGATGTACAATTGATTGCAAGGAAATCATTTGTTAAATGGATTTTTGAATGTGTAATATCAGAATCCATCTGCTTTGTTTGGTTGTAGATTACTACAGATGAGCTTGTAATGTGATTAATGGTTTCTAATTAGTTTTGGGTACAAGATTTTTTGTTCGGCCCAATGAGCTGCGAATGTTGGGGCTGGTCGAGCTGGAGTTAATATTCTCTCATATTCAATAACGATTTGTGCGAAATTAGCTTTCATATTATATGATCTCCAATCTTGTAAAAATGATTTTCAATCGTTGGGGGAGGAATTATATTCTATAATGGCCAAGAATTATCAGTCGTTATTATATTGTTTTTACTTAGTAACCATCCTTAGGATACCATTATCTTGATTTGGATGAAAGATGGAATAATTAAAATAACGGCAATGAATCCCGCCATCATATTGTGTACATTGCATATTAGTTGATGGTTAATTAAGTGTTTACTTGGTTGTGAAAAGAATGTTAGCAGATGAGGCACTAATGGTAACTTATGGTGCTGATTATAATTTACAATAACCAGTACAAGGAACTTAGTGTTTGTAAACTTCTTGAATACAATAACATGTTAAATACAATAAGCAATAACGAATCAACACAATGTATTTATGAATGTTTAAGACTTTGAATAAGTCATTCAGTTGAATAGAGGATGATACAAAAGTTCAAAAGGATATATTAAAACTAGTTGTTGGGTGAGTATTTTCTTAATGAGATATTAAAACTAGCCGTTGGTAGAAAATTTCTTTCTACCTTTCCGCATGCATGAATCAGAATGTCTTGAACGAAAGAGATTGAAAATGATAAACTTCTCCCTGATATAGAATAAAAACGACGAGGAACATAAATCACTGCCAATATTGATAAAATGATGAAACCAAAACATTTTCTAGTATTATTTGGAGATACCTCTACAATCGTGAAATTAGACCTCAGATTTGACAGGAGGAACATCTTAAGTGAGTCACCGTGTTCTTCAGTTGTAGATATGAAAATGAAGTATTCCTTTGTGTCAGGATCTGACTGTATCCACTGAACTTGGGAGGAATTTTCGAATGGTTTTGACTTAGGTTAGAATGTATGGTTGAGGTGGTGGTTTATAGCGGCGGACAACATGTGCGGGAGAGGGGGAAGAGGAAGGTTAGGGTTTGTGGTCGAGTGAGGGTGATGTTGCAACATCGTAGGGTTTTCACCATATAAGTAGATATATTGACATATGAGATTTGAAGGGTGACATGATCGTGTTGGTCAAAATTAAATTATCATTGGTAAAGTTAAATCAATATTGGGAAATTTATTTTTTCAAACTGCTTTGTAATTTAGATTTCCTTATCCCTACCATGCAATTATATTCCCATGTGTATTTTTTAACTACTCATGTGTGAATTTAAAATTCGAACACCTTAAATTATGTATAAATAAAATTTTTAAAATAAATATTTTTAAAAGCGGTTGAAAAAATTGCTGCATGACCTCATAAGTGCGTTCTTCTTATGAATTGGATTATAAGTATTAAATGAATTCTCTAATTTCAGCTATTAGACTTCAATAGATAAGGAAAATGTTAGAATGTCATTTATGATTATATTTATCTCCCAACTATTAGTAACCAAATGATTTATAATAACGTGTACCTCTGAATTACAAGTTGTAATAATGTAATTAAATCCTTGGGGTGTAACTTGATACAATCTTCAAATCATGATACTGTTGCTTTAGGTTTGTAATCGAAAAAAAATCTTGTACTAACTATGATGTGTTTGTAGAACTAAGATTGATGAACCTTTGAATGTTCTCTACGTAAGATTCATGAACCTTTGAGCTATAGTCGGCCAATAATTTATAGTTGTTTAAGGTTATACTTGTAATTGTTTTAGTGGTGCAATGGGAGCAACGTTTTAACCGGTGATTCGTTACAATGAGGCCAACAACATAGACTTGTCATTGTTGGCATTTCAGATGTAGGGATATACCGTGAAGTTGCTGATGTGCACCTTTAGGCATGCGTTAACCAATGTATTCGGCACACTTATTATCATGTTTCCTTGGTTGATTGTTAGTTTTAGTTAGATTTACCAGACAAAGGGTTTAGACGACTATTATTGGTTTTCTTGTCTAAAACCTGAGTTTTGCAGACTTAATTGAAGCTAATGGAAACTTTGTATTCACGAGCTCCTAGATTCTCCTTTGTGATCTTACAAGTAGGTTGCTCATGAGTATTTTTTCATCATTTTGTAGAAGGTCATCCGCAAGGGTGGTAGAAGATATTTGAACACCATTCTCAGGAATGGTAGAAGATATTGAAGGTCATTCGTGAGGATGGTATTAGATTGAAGACCACATACTCCAAAGCTGCATAGGTCGTGTCGCGTCGCATGCTGTTTCGGCATGACCCTGCACGATCCAAGCCAGATTTAACGACTCTCGTCATATTACACGACTTGCGTCAGATTGCACGATTGTGCTTTTTTACTGGTCGTGCAAATTACGGCTGCTAGGGTTTTGGGTTATTTTTGGAATTTTCAAGGCCCAATTCCCTACTTCTATATATAGGACCCTCTAGTCTTCTAGGGTTGAAGAAGGAGGCATAATGTAGCTTTTATTTTTGCAAGTAGGTAGGAAGGAAGAGGAGAATTCTCTCTAGAGTTCTTCTCTTTTCTACTCTTTTCTTTCTCTTTTCTTCTCATTTCTTTCTCTCATTTTTCTATATCCATGGCATTTAACTCAAAAATTTCTATGGATCTTCTTTTAGGGAGTTGTTAATTAACTTGGGGATTATATTTGTATTCATGTTTTAATACTTGTTTTGTGAGATTCTTAGATCTACCTATTTCTATATGTTTTGTGATTATTATGTTTGCTTTTTCTTCATGTTCTTGCTAATTGCATGATTTTTACACTAAGTTAGCACACACCATAGTCTACTTTCATGTTGGTGCAATTATTGATACACCATGGGGAAGGAAACATAGATGTGCTTGGGGTAACAATAGTCCGGAATCGTGTGGGTACGTGCACATGGGTTACCGAGTCAAAGTTTAGATTGATCATGCACTAGTAAGCCAACGAGTGAGTTTGAAGGGTTACAGATAGAGATAGTTAAAGTAGCAAACTAAAGTTAGCTTTGTAACCCCAGAGTCATTGATAAGGTGCTTCATCTCCTTTGCCTTTTTAGGCCTAGGGAGAAGCATTCGTGGTGTAGTTCCCGGGACGTAATAGCAGAAGAGAGATTCATATATGCACAGCAGGCAGGGTTGTTATTGCACTCCTCTAATTACGAAGACGGTGCCGATGAAAGATTACATGCGCACAATACGTGGCAGGTATGGGGAATTGTTGACCATCGACCACACCACGTGTCACAAACACTAGAATAGGTTTATAGTTCTCATATGTGATGGAATCAAGAATCGAAACAACATTAGTCATGTTACACAAATATTCCCCCAAATGTTAGTTTATATAGCTCATTCTCTGTTGATTTTCATGCTAGTAGTTGTTAGTAAAACCTCCTCAAAGCCTGTTTTACCAACACTGATTATTCCTGACATGTAATCGGATTGATGATCTAATTGCAGCTATGTGTAGTTGGCTCTTAGATTCGTAACATATTTGGGGATGAGTCGGACTTACCACTATCTACCCTTTTGGTAGGAAAGTAGTAAGAACGGGAGCAACATTACAAATATCTATCTTTGACGGTCCCCTCTTGGTTTAGTAGATCTCCCATAAAAAGGTTATTTATTAGCGACGCTAGGAGGGGGCGGGTTAGTTGCAGTGGTCAAACTTTATGCATCTTTGATAGCTTTAAGCACACCCATGACATGTTGTTTCCTAGCCAAAAGTTATTTATTGTAACTTTGATTGCTTGTTATTTTAACATCCATGCTTTAGTATTGAACGTGTGAACACACTCTGTCCATTCTTGTTTTGCACAATCGTATTCTTAGGGACTGGAACGATATAATTTTTTAAATGTAAAATTTAGTGTTATTGGTTGATGAGAAATGGTGTAAACTTATCCACTGTGAACCTTGATGATGCAGACCAACTCGATTATCTCTTAAATCTAATGTGATGGGGCGGAACCTTTTCATCCAATCTACCTCGAGAATAACATCCAAATCTCCTAGCCCAAATACTTTCAAATCAAACTAGAAATGGTGGTCATGTATCCTCCATTGCACATCTGGGCATAGCCTTCCACCTCCTATTTGACTACCATCAGAAGTCACCACGAATGGCTTGATCGTCGTTTGTCTTAGATTCAAGAAATCCATCAACTTGGGATCTATGAAGCTATCCGTTCTCCCAGTGTCCAGCAACATCTTAACAACCCTTCCTCCCATGTTTCCATACAGAGTAATAGCATTAACCCACTCTTGATTTCCTATGGCATTAACAGTTATATTCTCTAGTTCTTCCAGTTACAACTCATCATTATCAGTCTAAACAACTAGTATATTATTCTCACCATCACGATCTTTAGTTGAAATAAAACTGACCTGTTTGAACTTACACTGATGGCCCAGATTGTATTTCTCCCCACACTTAAAGCACAATTAAATTTCCCTCCGAAACTTAACTTCCTAAGAAAAAATTCTTTTGAACCCTTCAGCATGCGTTTTGTTCATCCCTGATTGAACCTTCCAAGGGATTTTAGTACTAGATTCCCCCAGAGCTCTATCATTGTTATTGTATGAGCCTACAACATTAGTTCCTTTGGCCTTTTTTAAATTGCAGTTCTAGACTCAATTCTTGGAGCAAAGCAATTTCCATAGTCTCATGTAAAGTGACAGATCTCATTATCTTAATCATTGGCTTCAATTCTTCTTTTAAGCCACTGATAAAACTAGATGTGAAATAACCTTCAGTGAGGCGAGGGTCCTTACCGAGAACCAGTGCCTTCAATTCCTCAAATGATTCTTGGTAAGCTCGAACTGATCCCCTTTGGTACAACTTGTTGAACTCCTCGATTTCCTCTCTCCCTCCTATCTCCTTGAATATTCTCATTACACCATCTTGGAACTCCATCCAGGCAATGATCCATTTTTCCATCTTCTCGCTTTGAAACCATACCTCTGTTTTACCCTCCATTTATATTTCTACAGCTTCCACCCTCTCTAAATCAGGAATTTGGAAATAGTTGAAGAATTTTGAACACTTCCTGAGCCACTCCTTGGGGTTTTCTCCTAAAAACACTTTCAGCTCTACCCTCATTTGCTCATTTCATAAGTTGCGACCAACCTTGTTTTTTGAAGAGAGAGTTTCTCGCTGATGCTGTAGGATGGATGAGTTTTCCCTTTTGATGTGAACTTCTACTTAGGCCTTCTTGCTAGCTGGGCTTGCTGGAGAATGATGATAGAATCTTCCTACACGTTCATCACCAGCAATCTTCTCCCCCAACTAGCGGATGGAAGCTACCAGTGATTCCATATGAGTTTGGAACTTCGATTTGAGGGGTTGCATTGTTGCTTCCACACATTCAGAAATATTGGAGTCGATTTGGATTTTGAGGACCTGAATCTCACCAGAGAATTTAAAATCAAATCCTTCAACTGGGACTCCAAATTCATGTAACATGTATTTTCATCCTTTCATTTTCCAGGGAACGGGTGCTTTGATTAGAATATAAATAATTAAGAAAGGATATTGTGGTCAGATAAATGTTGGAAAAAGGGTTTTGATTGAAAGAGAAGAAGGTGGTACTGAAGAGAGAACAATATGATCAAGTTATCATCATTCTCGATGCCTCTACCTGTGAATTCATGCTCTATTTATGTTTAAATCTAATTAGCTATAATAGAAAATAAAATGGAAAAGATGCCTGCTACTGGGAAGGTGTGGTACAGATTCTGTTGCAGCAAAACGGAAGAAAGATTTGGAATGTTCACTTTGAGCTGACCTGGAGCTGCAATGGCTATAGGAGATGAAAAAAGTGAAATAACCCTGCTACCCTTGGAATCATAACAAGAACTTCCTTCAGAGCTAACCCCAAGCGCACCAGTCCGGCGGTTAATTCTTCATGAAAATGTAAAATAAAGCTTGATCATTAGCCTATGTATTGATAGCTATTTATAGGTTACAAATTCTTATAGGTTACAGATCTCTATGTATTCCTATGTATTGATAGCTATGTATTGATTAGCCTATTTACAAATCATCTATTACAACATCATTAACATATCATTAATATATTTAAATATCAATCAAATATATTATCTACCTTAACAGAACTCAAACCCATGGTTAGGCTGTTTAAACCGGGTACATTACATGAGGCTTTTGAGATAACCTTAATGCAGGAAATGAATATTGAGAACTTGCATAAGAAGAGTAGGAGTTATAATTCAGGGATTCCAAACTCTGTGGCTGTACCTAGGTCTGAGTTATCTAAGAATCAGTGGAAGAACCAATCACCTGATAAGAAGTCTCAATCAGAGGGTTTTAGAAGGATAACTCCTCAGGAACAACAGTATAGGAGGGAGAACCACTTTTTTTTTTTGTAGGTGTGGTGAAAATTTTGGCACTGGGCATGTTTGTAAGTTTAAACAGGTGAAATTTTTATCTGGTGTGGATCAGGATAAGGTGAGTGATACATTGGTGGCAGAAATTGGCTGTGAGGAATTGCAACAGCTAGAAGAGGAACCAGATCAGTTGAACCTTAATGCAGTTGGTGGACTTGATAGACATAACACAATTAAACTGATTGGCAGATGAAAGGGAGTAAGATTTTCATGTTATTGGACACAGGTTCCACAGATAGATTTATCGATCCGAAGTTGGTCAAAAAATTTGGGTTACAGGAAGCATTAATCAAGCCATCTGTAGTGACCATTGCAGATGGCAGCAAAGTGAAAGGGTGCACCTATTGTCCTAAGGCTGAATGGGAGGTTTAGAATCACTGTTTTACTTTCAATTTGAAAGTAAGGGAACTTGGTGGTATTGACATGATCTTGGGAGTGGACTGGATGATTTATCTCAGTTCAATAGCTTTTTATTTCAGATCAAATGAGGTTACATTCTGTCATATGGGACCTGAATGGTTATTACAGGGAAATTGTGATGAAGTTGAACTGAAATTCTTAAGGGGATTTGAGGCTAGTGAAGTTTCCAATCACATAAAAAGAAGAGCTGCGGGAGAAACATTATGATCAAAGTAAGCAGTGGCTGAAAGAAGAACCTGATCAGAAAAGGGGAATTAAGAATAAAAAAATCTATCAGTGTTTTTGACCGGTTGGGAAAAAAAGTGTAGGCCGAAAATCATCAGTATTTGTATGCAATGGATTCAGAGATTGGAGCTGCAACAGCAGATAAGAAGCAAGAATTGGCTGGATTTTTGGATTCTTTAACCATCCCTCCTGAACTGAGACAGGCTCTCAAACACTTCTCAAACATTTTTCAGATTCCTACTACTCTACCACCTATTAGAGAGGTTGATCATCAAATCCCTTTAAATCCTGCTGCACAACCTTTTAAAGTGAAACCTTACAGGTAGTACCCCCATGCCCACAAGAATGAAATAGAAAAGCGGGTGCAAGAATTCCTCAACAACCAAGGGATTCAAGGTAGTACAAGCCCTTATTCATCCCCAGTGTTGTTAGTGAAGAAGAAAGACAATACATGGAGGCTTTGTATTGACTATAGGAAGCTAAATGGCCTTAGAGTTAAATACAAGTTCCCCATCCCTGTAATAAATGAACTTCTAGATGAATTTTCTGGGGATGTATATTTCACAAAGCTTGATCTTAGGTCAGGGTACTATCAAATAAGTGTGAAGAAAGAGGATATTCCAAAAACAGCTTTCCAGACTCATTCAGAGCACTTTGAATTCCTTGTCATGCCATTTGGCCTTACTGATGCACCCGCAACCTTTCAGGCATTGATGAATCAAGTGTTCAAGAAATTTCTAAGGAAATTTTTTCTTGTTTTCTTCGATGACATTCTGATATACAGCAAGAGCATGTCAGATCAGTTTTGTCATTAATGCAGCAGAATGAGTTATTTGACAAGGTCTCTATATGTGTCTTTGTTTAACAAAGAGTGAAGTATTTCGGTTATATTATCTCAAACCATGGAGTAAAGATGGATGGCAGTAAGATAACTTGTATCATGTAATGGCCTATTCCATCACCAGTGAAGGAACTGAGGGGATTTCTAGCCTTCTAGGTCTCTCAGGTTACTATAGGAGATTTATTGCCAAGTATGGAGTGATATGCAAGCCACTGCATAACCTTCTAAAAAAGGATTCTTTCAAATGGAATCAAGAGGCCACAGATGCATTTAATCAGTTAAAAAGGGCAGTCACCACAGCTCCAGTACTGAGAATGCCAGACTTTAATAAACCTTTCATAGTGGAGACTAATGCCTGTGATAATGGAATGGGAGCTGTACTCATGAAAGAAGGGCAGGCTATAGCATTTCTCAGTAAATCTTTTTGCACAAAAAATAAAGGCCTATCCACTTATGAGAAAGAGTTACTAACTTTGTTTATGGTTGTAGAGAAATGGAGGCACTATCTGGTTGGAAATAAGTTCATAATTAGAACTGATCATCAGAGTCTTAAGTATCTCTAGAACCAGAAGCTTCACAGTGCAATTCAACACAAGTGGATCACCAAACTACTTGGATTGAACTTTGAAATACAATATAAGGCTGGAATCAGTAATCGAGCAGCTGATGCTCTTTCTAGAATGCCAAGGGAGAGATTTGAATCTAAGACAGGGAGAGAAGAAGGTGAGGGAATTAATTATGATCATGTTAAGTGGGATGTGGGATGTGGAAGATGAAGATTCATATCAGGGCATGTTAACAACTCTCAGGGAGGCAATGTCATCAGTCAGGAGGGCGATCAACGAGTTTGGAGAGTTATTCATTCCAGTTCAACATCTGTGATTCCTACTTGGATACAACAGATAGAACAAAGCTATGAAGGGAATCAGGAACCTCAGGAACTTATTGCTGAGGCTATTCTTCAAAAAGATCGTCCTCATCAATATACCTATATTTCAGTCACTGAAGAAGGGTCATAAGAGGTATGTTGGTAATCAGGGAAGCATCAGAGGAGACAACATATCCACCATGCATTCATCAGCTATAGGAGGAGACTCGGGGCAAGGAGCTACTACAAAAAGAGTATTTTCTGTAGTTTTGTATTAATATGACACCATTTGAAGCTTTGTATTGTGTATAACCATTGAATCTTCCATTCGGATTGCTTACTGATGCAATCATACCTGCAGCCCAAAGCATGATAAGTCAAAGAGAATTGGTTGATCAGAAACTCCAAGAGCATCTTAGAAGAGCTCAGCAGAGAATGAAACATTATGCTGATGTTAAGAGGACTGAGAAGAAGTTTGAAGTTGGAGCTTGGGTCTTTTGAGGATTCACAAGTATGAACAAAAGTCTTTACAGGGCAGGATCAATCCAAAATTAGCAGCCAAGTATTTTGGTCCATATCTAATGGAAAGAAGGATTGGAGAGGTAGCATATCAGCTGAAACTGCCAACTCACAACAGGATTCATCCTGTATTCCATGTTTCACTTCTTAAGAAATATGTGGGAAATAGTCCACTAATCAATGGTGAGCTTCCTGTTGATGATATTGATGAAGAAAACCAACTATATCCAGCCAAGGTGTTGCAAAGGAAATTCATTCTCAAAGAGGGAAAGCTGGTTACACAATGACTAACGGAATGGAGAAACTTTCCTGTGGAAGATTCATCATGGGAGGATGCAGATTTCATTACTTCACAGTTTCCATCTTTTGTTGCTTGAGGACAAGCAACATTTCAGCAGGAGGGATTGTTATAAATGCACTCTTGGCCCAAGGTTATTTTAGTCCTTTACCATGCAAATAACCAAACCGGGAAGCTCATCTTCAGCTCCAACAGAATCAAACAGAATGCAATGGCAACAGCTTCTGACCACTGGGATTTGGAGCATTTGGGAAGCAATTATTCAGTTAGTTTGTCAGGAAGATTAGAAGAGGGATAAAAGGAGGCCACGTGGGAGGAAGAAGTCATCAAAAACATGACATTTTCTTTACTCTCGTCCCAGTTCAAATTGCAAATAATCTTTTTCACGCTCATCAATAAACGTGTCTAATCGTTAATATGTTTAATTACGTATAATAACGGTAAATAAAAAGTTACTTTTGAGAAACTATTTGTCATGACGAATCCAAAAATATCACATACGATAATATTATTGTTTATATAT
>JAULKM010024883.1:0-13985 GCA_032355605.1 Rubia tinctorum
CTAGCAATATTGCAACAAAAACATAACAAAAGAGATGTTAAATGCTTCGGAAAACACATGCATTTGTCGTCACATCATCCAACTTGCCACTTTTAGTTTCCACAATTTTGTTCTTAAGAGTGAGAACAACCTCAGTAACATTTCTGGAAGTGATCAAATCAAGAACTATATCAAGAGTCTTCCTTCGAATGTCAAGGTTTGGACTGGGGAGTGACCTAAGCACATCCATTAACATATCAGCCATTTTGTCCTTGTGAGATGCCTTGACTTGACTTAAACTATGGATCACAATGAGGTTAACATTATTATCAATTTTAGATTGAAGTAGCTGGCAGTAGGTATCAGCGGTGTTTCTAATAGCAGTGGGAGCAGAAGACAATGAAACAAGGGTTGCAGCACATTCATAAATCGTAGCGGCAGAAGGTGTGGTTATCAGACAAATAATAATTTTTATATACTTTCCCTTCTCTTTTTTTGTTTCTGTGCCAAAGTTTGCGGATAAGATCTAAGACAACCATTTGAAACAATTATCAGAATTGGTAAGGTTCCCATTGCGGCAATATATCAACAAATTTCCATTATCACTTGTTAATTCATAAGAAACGAAAAACAATAATTCATTATTGAGTAAAAAAAGTTATTACAAATCTTATCCTCTAATATTTGCAGGATTGAGAGTATTTCAAATTTTTTACTTGAAGCATGTTCTTAAAGACATTTATAGAAAATGGAATAAAGAAATACCTGCAATTTCCAATATAAGCCATCTCCAAAAAATTCCACCAAACCTAAAATGAGAACACAACATAAAGTCGTAGACCGCAAAAAGAAACAACAGAAAATGCCAAAAAGCTGGAAATCCAAAAATGGGGAGCACAAAATTTAAAAAAGTATAGAACCTATTGGCACTCCAAAATCTGCTCATAAATTATATTTTTAGTTTTATCATTCACTCTTGCCTCCTCAAATGTTGGAGATGCGAAAAGAACCTTGAAAAATTTAGAGGTTTTTGTTCAAAATAAAGCGACGTAGAGCTGACCCCTGAAAAAAGGCAGTAAATCCAAAAACATAACACAACATCAACCTGTACATTGCAAAAAATGCAAGAAAAAAAAATCTAAAATGCTGCAGATCCAAAATTGGGGACAATAAAATAAACAAAAGTATAGCAGCTGCTATCGCTAAAAAATCTCCTTAAAAACTATATTTTTATTTTTATTATTTAGTCTTGCTTCCTCAAATGTTGGAGGTGTCAAAAGATTCGTGATAGATTCAAAGGTCTTTGCTAGGGATAAAGCGACATACAATTGACCTTGGGAAAAGACGGGCTATTCTAAATATAGGCCAACAAAATCTAATATCTGCCCCTAGGATTTATTGATTGTCATAGCAAAGCATACTCTGACAGGAAATTGAAACCTTTTAAATGGGATGGTTGTTTTACTACCTTGGTCACAAATACTTGGTATTCTAGGAATGAGGACTTGTTTGCCCTTGAAAAGGGCAAAAGCTATCTCAGCCCTAATGGTAGATTGACACAAATCATGAAAAATTAATCGAGTTCTGTTACACAGGCCCTCAGTTGGATTTAAATTACGCATGAGCATGATAGGACAATTTGGTTTCAATACTAATTTATGGGGTGGGAGACCTTTTGGATTAAGTGTATTAAGAAAATCCTATTGGTCACTCTGATAATTTTCACTCAATGTTCTATCTGTACTAATATATAAAGTTGGGTTACCAGGGAAAGCATCAATTAAAAAGTTATTTTTGCTGTCAACAGCAGCATTTGTTGCAGCCAAAACACACCTTCCTATCACGTCAATTGGATTCAATGCATATGCAGCTAAATTAGTGAACACACATTGAATTAACATGCAAACAGTTAAAGTAAGGTTAATACCACCATAAAAAGCTAATCAGTGTATAAAAGAGTTGTGTGAAAAATGGAAAAAATGTCTTGCTTTTGGATGGATTTCTCTTTCCCAATATATGGGATAATAATGTGAGCTAGTAATTCGACCTCTTCATCGTAGTCAATATGTTCTATCCCTTCACCTGTATGTAGTAAAAAAGAACAAAATTTGGGGTCATTCAATGCTCTCATATTTTGCTGAAAATTAAGCTTTTCCAATTCTGGCCACAAACGGGAATATACAATGGATGCTTGAACCGTTACATCTCTTGATGCACCTGGTATGACAAAGTTTGTCTGAAATCTCCTCCTAAAAGACAAACCTTACCACCAAATGGAGCATTAGAATCCATGAGATCTTTTAGAACCATATCCAAAGCCTCCAAAAATTATCATTTTGCCATTGTAGCTTCATCCCAAAGAATCGACTTAGCCTCTATTATCAACTTTGCTAAACCACTTTGTTTGCTTAGCTGATAAACTTCGTTGTCGGAAGGATCAAGTGGAGACTTAAAATGGGAATGCGCAGTTCTTCCTCCAGGCAACACAGTGGCAACTACTCCAAAAGATGCAATATCCAATGCTATGTGACCCTCTGATCTCAATGTTGTAAGCAAGGCTCTGTACACAAAAGTTTTTCATGTAACACCAGGTCCATCTATAAAGAAAGATTTTCCAGTATTGGCCATAAAATTTTGCATAATGAGATCATAGGCAAGCCTTTGTTCAACATTTAATAGACCGGCCAGCTGTAATTCTTGATCAGAAATTTTAATGTCCCTCTCACTGAGTATTTCACGTGTTAAGACCTGATTGACTAATTCACCAACAATACCATCCATCAAACCATAATGTTCAATATCCTTACCCATATCAAACAAAAAACCATTTATATTATCCAAAATCTTTCTATTTATGGAGGATTCAGTGAGGTGGGACTGCGCTGTTACTTTCTTCAGAAAATCTGAACATAGTTCATGCCTAAATCTCAGCCATAATTCTTTCGGATCATTTGGTGGGAAAAATATGAGCAGAATAGAAAATATATCTCAAAGTTGATGGCATCTGGAATGAACAAGCTTCCTGTAGGGCATCTTCAATATAACTATCGGAACTTAGTAAACCATATGCAATTGCGGCCTCCCTATAAGTATTGTATTCAGTTTCTTGCACAGTCCTCAAGTTTTCATAGGACATTCATGATTTAACATGAGACAGTAGAAGTCTTAAATAATAGCGTTCACCTTCTCTAGGGCTCACTGCAACTAGCCCACCGATAACATTTCTGCACTTTTTCTATGTCCAAATCCCTTTCAATGTCGACCACAAAAAATGTTCCAGAAATTATTTATAAAAGAGCTTCAATTCCTTTGCATTGGGGTCATATTTATTCATTTTAAAGAAACACTTGAGCATAGTTCTAGTAAGAAACTTATTTGCAGCAATCGACTCAAGGGCGGCATTCTTGTGAAATGTAATATATTTCTTACCTGGTAAGTGGACTTGAAGAGAATAAACAGGAGGCTTTATATGGTTTAACTTAAAACTATATATTCTCTAGGTTGCTTCAGATGGACCAATCCAACGGCCATCTTGATACAAATTTATTTCATCAACAACTGTATCCTGTTGACCACCCTGTAATGCAAAACCAACTCGGTCACTTCCCTTAAATATATACTTATGACATACTTGATAAGGCGAAAATTCGAGAAAATATCCATATTCATATGACAATCATATGTGGCAGATAAGTATCTATTATAGGCAACAACCCAGTTATTTCCTAGGGCATGTTTTTTATGGTAACGATCCAACCATCATTCCTCCTCCTATATAACGGATAACCATCCTCTGCATGATATGTTTAGTATCTAAATGGTTTAGGAAATCCAAATTTGCACTTACCATTCTTCATGCAAGGGCTTCTAGGATTCAATCTACCATACAGTCCGTGCATCATGTTTTTGCTGACAATACGAAAAAGATGTGGTTCCTTCTCTGGATCCGGTAGCTAAGCACAAATAATCATATCATAAGCATCTGGTCCCAAAGGCTTACAACCAGGTTTTAGGATTACTAACATGTGGTAGTGAGGCAAGCCTTTTTTTTGATACTCAATAACGTACACCAAAGATTGCACAACACCGAAAATATCCTTATCAACAATGTCCTCTTTCAACTAATGAACTTTAGCACGAAAAACTCTAGCAAGTAAATCTATCCAATCATTTGCAGCCTCACCAAAGCAAAGGTTTTCTTGAATCTCTGGCCAATAAGGATTGCAAGTCATAGTTAGAAATATATCAGGTTTACCAAATTTTTGGACAATGGACATGTCATCAAGATACCTACGCCGCATATCTCTAGGACCGCCTATAAATGATGCTGGAAGCACAACTCGACGACCAAGTGTAGATATTTCTGTTAAACCAGCATCCAAACCATTCACAACACCCTATGCCATTTCAGCTCAAAAATTCCCCTGTTTGTCCCTCCAAAATTCCAAGCGGCTGGTTTCTATTTTGATATAAGCATCAACAAAAAATTGATGCAATAGACGTCCAACATGCAGAAACATTGATTTGTTATCTAGCCTTATTTACAATTTATAGCAGTAGTATTCCCTTGCGGTGATTGCATCCTTGTTTTCCCCCATCCCTAACTACTGTAAAGAAAATAAAAGATAAATATATAGCAATAAAAATGGTAAAAAAATCCACAACAATTGAATGTAAAAGGTCATTACACACTTTTGCTCTCGGAATCTATTAAAGATTCAGGACAATCAAGACCATCATTTTGGCTCCAGAATTTTGACAGATCATATTCCTCCTCCTAATTCTTTTAATGTTCAAAAGCCAATCTGATTGGCCCCTCGAAAAAATTGAAGGATATTGCATTGGATCGTAGCATCCATAATAATGCTTTATTCTAAATATTTTACCATCATAGGTGTAGACCTGAATAGGTATAGTCCTTTTTGCATCTTCCTCGAAGGGCTAAAAAAATATACAGCCAACTTGTGAGGCGGTTGGGATGTTTTATCTTCTCTGATCAAGTTTTGGGTCTGCACTTAGAACAATTTTTTTCGTCTCGATACTGTCGACATTTTCAAATGCTTAAAAAACTGACAATAGGGATTATCTATTAATATATCCATCAACAGTTTCATCGTTGACTCATCAAACTTGTCAGCACAGTCAGACCCCATTCTCTTTTTTAACTCAAACTCACTGTCATAAAAATAGAGCTGAATGTCAGCAGGTTCGACTCTGTCCGGACCTTTCAAAGGTCTTAGGTAATGATACATTTGACCATGAACTTTGGAAGTATAAATGCTGCATGCATTAGAAGTTAAGTTGCGATCGTAACCAACACTCAAAGTTGTAACTGCTATATTATTGTTGTAGGTCTGAACATACTTCCTAAAATGGGCAGATTGCGGGGTCTGACCAAAGAATAGAGCTCTTAATTGGTCTGGCATTGGAACAGATGGCAAGAAAATTTCCCCCCATAACAGCAAAAAAGATTTGATTCTCCTTTAACAGCAATGAACACAATCAGCCACAACAGGTAATGTCTGAGTAGAGGTTGGAATATCATTTCCCAAGGCAATATTGTTAAACTTTCTCCTTTTCAGTAAGCCTAAATGGAGGATTTTTTTAGAAACAACCAAGATTACACTTTCACATTTAGTCACTGATAATAAAATACAGCTGCTATGTATGATTTAGACTAAACACTTTAATCAACGATGTCATAACTACACTAAGCACCTAGGAGGTAAAAACTATATATGTTCTAACAATGTTCTGATGTAGTTAATGTGGAATGACTCTCTTCAAAATTCTTTACTTTCTGATCATAATCAGGTTCTACATGTTAATGTATTTATTCCAAATATAATTACTGGAATGGATGGATTTTTTGTTTATGGATTGAGGAATAGAATTGTCAGAAAATATTAATGGTATCATTTCACGCACAATTCTAACTCTAAAACTTCATCTATTGGTGATTGCAACATCATTACATCTGTTTCTAAATACAAAGGTTTGAGTACTCCTAATCTTGAGAGTATTTCTAACTTTACACAGTTTATTAATTCCAATGGCTGGGAAAAAATCAATACAACAGGTAATATGTTTAGCTACACAGATGGTAGACTTAGGAAACCTATTACCAAGAGATTAGATACAACCTTAGTTACCTTAAGCTGGCCAGAAAAATTCCCTTATCCATCTATACAGATCCTTAATAGTCAATGTTAAGACCATTGTCCACTCTTCCTTTAGGTAGCAAGAATACTCCCCGATAATCTCTAAACTAACAAGATTCATAAATACCTGGTTTTCCACAACTGAGTCTAAGATCTTATTAGGAATAACCGGAGCCTACCCTTACACCAAAATGGAATGTCACGATTCTACCTGCATTAAAATCTGGAACAAGGAATGATTTGGCCACATAGAAACTAACGTTGTTAAGGCAGAAGATAATGTAAGATGACAAGAGATCAAGTTTGACAACCCTTATTCCCTGGAGGACTTGATCACACTGAACAGAAATAAAACTATTTACTTATAAGATCCTTAAAAGATAATAAAAAATTTGGAAAGAAAAATAGAGACTAACATGGTTGAAAAGCGGAGATGATAATACATAATTCACCCATACTCATTCCAGACAATAGGCCAACACCCTGCTCTCCCCAACTACACATTGATGTTAAATCTGGGAAAAAGGCACTTTAAAGTGCTCTAAAGCCCTTATGTGTTAGACTATCTACGCGGACCTGGTTTTAGATTGCCAAGTCAACTCGAAGAAATACAGACTTCAACTAAAGATTCACATCAATCTCAAGAGACAAACAACATATCTTTCTAGTGAGTGCTGAAATCAGATATCAGAATCGTGGCAAAAACTTATTCACAATTATTGGCATATAAGAGGTAGCTGTAGTTAGTGACCAACATAGATCTTCTCAAATGATTCTTAGACAAGATGTGTAGCATATTTTCCTTGAGTTCAAGACTCTGAATTTTCATCATATATTAAAGACTTGAATAAGGAGCACCTTCGAAGTAGCTAGAATTTAGTCAGCGACTTAAGTTCACCTTATATCAACATACCATTTTTCAAGCGACACAGGTAACGGTAGAGTTTAATATTAGGTTCAAAGTTCCAAAACCTTCATAAGGATACAACAACTAAGAAATTGTTAATTCAGTAGTTCCGGTCAATTTTTGCATATTAATTGCTACACAGCATGCCAACCTCTCCCATGTTTAAAATAAATCTTCGATAAAAACAATGTAACAGTAATAACAAACAAAGATAAACAGACCTGCAGAATTATGTGGTAGTTTTCCATCCTTCCTATTATCGAGAACTGTAGAACTCATGATCGGCACATGAGAATGAGAAGAAGAAAACCCTTCTTGCAAGAATGCATCAATGGATTGACGACCATCAGGAGATGTTTTAGTTTTATTCTTTAAATCGGTATTCCATGATCTTAGACCATTAAATTTAAATGAGTTATTATATAAATAGATATATCAAGACAGTTTAAAATTCCACACACAAATGAGTTATTATGGAGTGTTTCAAATGAACTTCTTAGTGTTGCTTGTTCTCTAAAACAAACCAGGGATAATATTTTATTCAAATTGTTTTGTCGTTGAAGAAATTTACTTTCTTTTTTTTCTTTTCAATATTTTCTAGCAACTGTTCATCATAGTTAATCTGAATGAGGGAATAATTTTTTAAACCAAATAATTTTGCAAACATATTTTAATATATATAATTACCCAAAATTTTAAATCTGTGAGTTCAAATAAAAAATACTTACCAAGCAGAACCTATCCTTACAATTTCATGAACAATATTTCAAGAAACTATATTGAAATTATATGAAGCAATTAACAAGGTCCACGATGGGTGTAAGACTATGCAATAAACCACGAACTAAGCTTTAGCTGGAGACTTTCTATTGATATTTTTTGTGATTAGCTGATTAATGTTTACTCTACTTCAGTGCTCACTCTATTGAAGTATTTTGTCTTCACTCTACTTGTTGCAAAAAAATTTAATCGAGATGCCTCCCTCAAGCTTCTTTTTCCCATCAAATAAAATAAAACTACATTAGCTGCAAATAGAAAATAATATCGTATCCTTCTGAAAGTAAGCATATCACATAATATCAAATATGAGTGAACATCATATAAATTTCAATCATGATATAATTTTAACAAACATAAGATTAGTATGATCAAGTAATTCCTGGGTACAAGTCCCTTAGTTGAGAGGACATGTTGGTGCAAGCACACCCCATTTAGCAGGAATCCCATAGGATTCGGCATATTAATTACTTAAATCAAAAGTTGAACACATGATAGTAATATAAATAGTACAAAATCAAATAATATCAAATATCAGTGAACATCATATAAATTTAAATCATGATATAAGTTTATCAACCATAAGATTAGCATAATCAAGTAATTCCTGGGTACAAGTCCCTTAGTTGAGAGGACGGGTTGGTGCAAACACACCCCAGTTAGCAGGAATCCCAAAGGATATAGCATAGTAATTACTTGAATCAAAATTTTAACACATGGTAGCAACATAAATAGTTTATGAAATTAAATTAACTAAAATAATACTTTAAATAATTGGATTATCGAATATAGATTATTCTCATCAGAAAAAAAATAAAAAGATCTAATCATATGCATCTTGTTTGGTAGCAGGCTCTTCAGGCTTCACATACGGAAAATAGAAATGTTGGGTGGTCAATGCACATGGAAGAAAATGATTTAAATCATGATATAATTTTAACAAAAAATAATATTAGTATGATCAAGTAATTCCTGGGTACAAGTCCCTACGTTGAGAGGACAGGTTGGTGCAAGCACACCCCAGTTAGCAGGAATCCCGAAGGATTCTGCATATTAATTACTTAAATCAAAATTTGACAAGTATAATAATTTAAGGTGCAAATTTAATTAATTTAGAGTATGTGAATATGTAATCCACTCTGCTTTTCCAGAAACAACAACAATTTAGCATAAATATCCAAAGCTGTTGAGTTTACCATAACTATAAACTTAAAAGGAACACAATAGGTAAGTAGAAACCAACCTCTAGAGTGAGCTCGTAGATTCTGAATCTGTTGGACACTAAAACCAAATGATTCAATAATCAAAAGATCATCATGAGAAGATGACGATCTCAGTGCCTGTGCATCGTCACCATTGACAGCACTAACTGAAAAGTCACCAGGGAGAGATATTTTTGCATTCTTCTTTGGACTTAATTTCTATGATCTTAGACCATTGAATTTAAATGGATGCTCATAGAAAGAGAAATTTTATAAAACACTAAATTTGCACAGACAACCCTGCCACCCGCTGTTGATTGGCTATTTGAGATGAACGTCTGAGCATTATTTGTTCTCTTTTTCACTTCAGCAAAATGTTTTTTTAGTGGATAGGCATCTCAACATAAGTCTTTCCTCTCTTTGAATTACGGTCATTGTGAGAAGATGGAGCTCCTGAAACATGTAAAACTACATATGGAGAAACTTGTAAACTTAACTAATCAACCCCACTGCTATGATTTGTGTTTATATGGAGCTGATACAACAATTTTCAATACACGTTACAAGGAATTTAACAAAGCAGCTTCTGGAAAATTTTTACATTGCCACGCAGGATGCTCTATCTTGTTAACAAACAAATTTATAGAGTACTTGGTAACATGCTTCAGTTGTTAGTAACTCTTAAAAGCATTTCTTCATTGTTTTAAAGAGCAAAATATCAGTAAAAATTAACCAAAAACATCTATCTCAGACAATTGTCAAACAAACTAAGAACATAAAAAGTTAAGCACCTAAAAGAAAAACTATAGTTATAGCTTTCGAAACTAATGTTTTCTCACGTATTGCTTATTTTCTTTAAACACATTATTTATCTTTCAACATATAATCCCAGTATAAAATGCATATAGGTATAACTTACGGTTTTACTGCAACCACTATATATTTTATTGATCTATGCTTTACTGCTATATTTACATGGACCTCATACATAGTGTAATGCTATACTAAAACAGCTCTTACCGTAGAGTAGATACAAAATATGCATACAACTAATTAGTTCTACCAAGATGCATGTAGTAAAATAGGATGCATATAACTGTGATCTCCAAGAAGCAAGACTATTTCTTTGTTTGATGCTACCAAAGGCACATAGTAATCTGAGCTGGGTTCCAGAGAAGTTGCATATTCCACACTTCTTCATGTCCCAATACACATCAAGTCGTTCCTCATCAACTTTGAAGGATTTCAGCCCTTTCTTGGCCCAAATTTACCAGATTCTTAGGTCAATTTTCCAAGAAGATTGAGTTCCTTCAGAAGGGCTTTTTATGAAGACGAAAAGATAGTGGCCTATTAAAGTTTTCAACCAAGCTACACCGACGTCACAAACATGGGATGTGATTTATATGTGTTCATATGTAGCTCCTAAATTGTGATAGGATTCTTAAAATTCATGCATGAAAATTTGTTTAACCAATCCAAGATTAAACGACAGGAGATTGATACCTCCTGGGGTAATTTGGCAAGAAAAGATGGGGTTTTTGGCCCTTTACTTCATTGTTTATGGTTGCAAATAAATGGGATCTTTTCTTTTTTCTAAGTTTGTAAGAATCAATCAAATCGTAGAATACCAAATGGCTAAATGTAGAAAAGTCTTAAAGCAGTCTTTTCTGTTCAAATTCCTCGATATTTGGATTAATTTTTCTACCCAAAGTCCTAAACTAATTTGTCCCAACAAAAGTCAATCTCACCAAAAAATTTCATTCTTTAAATCTTGTTAATATACACAAAACAAAACTTCTTACAAAAGAACTCTAAACGATTAAATTACACCAACGAAGACCATTTTTTCTTGAAAAATCTTACTGGTCAAGGTAAGATCATGAAAAGACAACTAAACCCCCATGGTCACACAAAATGGAATGAAGGATTTTTTTGAACTTTACTGGGAGATATTATGAATAAGATATAATTACAACCTAAATATGTGGTTGTCTAAGAAAGCGAAGGTCTTCATCATCTTTTTTTGGGAAGCAAATTACTAGAACATAAACAATAAAGTCATGGTCACATATAATACTCACCGGAACACAAACAATTTCAAACCAAGATGACCAACAATAAGCAAGATATAGCAACTTTATAACAGTGTTTGTTTTTTTAGTATTATATTGAGTTTTATCCTAAGCAAGCAACGGTAAAATTTTGCAAGAAAATAGATTCAAACACCAGCCAAAGATATTCTACAAAATGAATCATACACAACATTATACTCATCATATAATTTCAATGCAAGTCTATGTATTTAAAAGAAAATGATGAGAATGTGCAACTTTCCCTGTTAATTAACAATAACAAAGACAAACCGCGGAAGTCCAATTTTAGAACTGAAGACCCAGACTACCACCAACATCAATCAGCATGTTACCGGACTCTACAAAAGTAGCGTTCAACACAGCCGAGGTAAGCTCTAGATTATACCTCCAAATGGAATAAAAGTATCATAGGAGAAACAATGGCCAACAAGAAGTGCTAATTGAACAAACTTATTCAGTACAATGTCATTGCTTATTTCTTACTTGCAGCAAAAAGTTAACCTTGATCCAAATAAATATAAAAAAGTAATCTTCAGCTTACAGAGAAGGTAATAAAATAGGTCAACAATCCATTCAACGACAAATCAACTCTACCAGTCATAAAATTTAACTAATAGACAGATGGAGCGAATTCAAAGAAGTCATTCTGATTACAGGAAAGCCACACTTACACATTGAATGGAAATATTTTAGCTCCAGAAATGTTATAGTTTCTGTTTTGAAACTCCATTACAGGAAGAAACAATGAGTCCAAATAAACTGATGTAAGAATAGGAAAATACTATATTCAAATCAAATAAAACTATGTTTGCTGTAATTAAACCTCTTTCTCTGCCTCTTCAGAAAAAGGCTAATAAAACAGGCAACTTCATGACTCATGTCAATAACAAACTATTATTTTATTGGACAAATTTAACACATCAACCCATGTTAAAAGAGAATGGTCAAATATGGTATAAATTTTTACTTAACATTGTGATCCTAACAACATTTCTCATCTACTTAACATTACTCGAAGAGTGTTTTTACTGGTGCTGATGGGTATTTTTTTTACATTTTCCCTACTTTTTTGCTTATATTAAAGGCAGAAACTCACTCTCTAAACTGTCAACTCGGACATGAAAACATATGAACTTCAAGACTTGTCACTATACTCAAACCTGTTTTACTTGTACCAATTAAATTAGGTAGCAGGATACTAACATTTAGCTACTATATAGAAACTGCAGCACTGCAGCTATAGGAATGCAACACACAACCGCAAAATTGTCACAACCATGGCAACCCCATATATAAAAATCATATAATCATCCATCTAACATACATAAGTTTCTATAAGATCTAGCTTGACTGTACAACATGGTCAAAATTAAAGCATATGGTAAACATTATATTAATACATGAGCAAATGAGTACTCAGTTTTTAGCCACTCCATAACTAACATTTTAACCTCTCAACAAAGAGAGAGACAAACACAAAAAACCAGCAAAAAGAAGAAAAAGAGAAGTCAAACAAAGGTAACCATTTCACTCAATTGAACATATTCAGGCTTAGATCATCAGGTGAAGGCCATAAGTCTGTTGAATTATGAATACACAAAACCTTAACCTCAAAGTTCTAATATGAAATGTTAGAAACATCCATAATTATACTTTCGCATTAAGCCAGTGATAAGAAAATACAGCTGCTATGTAACATTGAGCCTACACACTTCAATCACCAATGTGATAACTACACTAAGAAGCTATTCAGATCATAATAAAGATTATATATATGTGCTGACAGTGTCCATACGGAATTCATCCATAGGTAAGTTAAGGGCAAAAAATTTCCAAGTTCCATTTTCCCTAAAATGATGAAGAGACAGAGAACGAAGCTCAAAGATTCTATAAATACTCCCTCTCTGATCCACATATGCATAAAATTCCATAGAAAATCACTCTCTAAATTGTCAACTTAGACATGAAAACATATGAACTTCAAAACTTGTCACTATATTCAAATATATTTTACTTTTACCAATTAAAATAGGTAACGGGATCTTAATATATAGTTGCTATATAGAAACTGTAGCACTGCAAAAATAGGAATGTAACACACAACCAAAAAAATTCTCACAACCACGGCAACCCATAAATAAAAATCCCATAATCATCCATCTAACATATATAAGTTGCTATAAGATCTAGCTTGACATATAACACGCTCAAAATTAAAGCATATGGTAAAGATGATATTAATATAGGAGCAAATGAGTACTCAATTTTTAGCTACTCCACAACTAATACTTTTACCTCTCAACAAACATAGGGCAAACGCAAAAAAAAACAAAAAAACATGTCAAACAAAGGTAATTGTTTCACTCAATTGAACACATTCATGCTCAGATCATCCGTTCAAGGCCACAAGTCTATTGAATTATGAATACACAGAACCCTAACCTCAAAGTTCTAATATGGAATGTTAGAAACGTCTATAATTATACTTTCGCATTTAGTGACTGATAAGAAAATACAACCACTATGTGACATTGAGCCTACACACTTCGATGACCAATGTGATAACTACACTAAGAAACTATTCAGATCATAATAACGATTATATATGAGCTGACAGTGTCCATACGGAATTCATCCATAAGTAAGCTAAGGGCAAAAAATTTCCATCTTGCATTTTTTCTAAAATGATGAAGGGGTAGAGAACGAAGCTCAAAGATTATACAAAGACTTCCTCTCTGATCCACATCTGGAAAAAATTCCAATAAACAGAAGAAAACATACCAATATCATTTGACATCCGACACCTAGTTAACTCAAACGAGCGCTTTAACACAGCCTGCTCTCTCCTCCGCTGCAACACTCCTTC
>JAULKM010024904.1:0-13985 GCA_032355605.1 Rubia tinctorum
GGCCACTTAATTAATAAAGATGTGCCGGAAGGCGGGGAGTGAGGGCGAGTTCCAGCGGCCCAACAAGGTGGTTCGTAAGGCCGGCGCTCTCTTTCAGGTCAATTTTCTGGCCACCCAGAGTCTCCATGTCGAAAGCATGGAACAGGTTTCCCAGGATCAGATGCAGCATCTGCAGAGCAAAGTGCATTCCAGGGCAGCTCCTCCTCCCGGCGCTGAACGGAATGAGCTCGAAGTTGGATCCCTTGACGTCGAACTCCTTGTGCGTCGTCAGAAATCTCTCCGGCTTGAAATCCATGGCGTTGTCGCCCCACACCTTCGGATCCCTGTGGAGCTTCCACAAGTTGACGATCACTCTGGTCCCTTTCGGAATCTGGTAGCCGGCGAGGGTGGCGTCTTGCTCCAGCTTCCTCGGCCCGCCCAGCGGCCCTGCCGGATACAGCCTCAGAGTCTCCTTCACGACGGCTTGGAGGTACTCCAGTTTCGGAATATCGGAGTCGGTCATCCGCCGGTCATTTCCTATGTGCAGGTCCAGTTCTTCCTTCACCTTTTTCATCACTTCCGGATTGCTAACCGTTCGGGCGAGCGCCCAAGTTAGAGTCGCCGACGTAGTGTCGGTAGCGCCGGCCATCAGGTTCTGAAAGCAGGGGAAGTTGAAAGTTGAAACAAAACAGGGGAATATAAGTTCTAACAATACGGATTTGGTTTGGTTTAGGTATCTTACGATGCAAGTGGATTTGGTAATGGTGTCCGGGTCGTATTGTGCGTCGATCTGTGCTTCTTCAAGCATGGAGATCATGACGTCCATGAAGTCGTGGTCGGCGGAGACCTTTGCGGACTTGCGGTTCTGTCGGTGCTCCTTCATCCACTCCTCCAGAAGACTGTCCATTTCCTTACTGATCCCCTTCATCTTCTTCTTGTGCCCGCCGAAGTCGAAGTTTTTAAGGATCGGGATGGAGTCGGCGGGAAGAAAAAGGCCTACGAAATGGAAGAACTCCTTCATCGTCTTCTGCACCCGGCTCGCTTCGCTCGCCCCGGCGCCGTCGCTTGCGCTTCCGAAGTACCTTGTAAAGTCATGTGGATTTCATTGATTATTAAGTTAGCATTTGTGAATTAAAGTTGAAAAAGGAAAAAAATGTTCCATGTTGGAACATATAGAAAGATTAGAGTTTGATTGATGGAAGAATATTGCTAGATATTGGTTTATGAAATTATGAAGATTATGCAATATTGATTCAGACGTGTTTGAAGGATAATGGATTAATGGAAAATCTCTTCCATGGAATATAATGAGATATTTGAGATAATGAAAATCCATTTATTTATGTGATAGGATATGTTTCAGAAGCAGATAACGAATATGAATATTATGTAGATAATCACGGAGTGTTCTGATATGCTCATGAGACTATTTACAGTGGACATCATGGCTGCATTACTCACAAATTTCATTGAGAAAATCTGCACTCAAATTTTATATCTTTCTGAGAGTTCTTTCGGGAGTCAGCATATATATGTTCCAACATTCCGTGACCTGTTGATTAGTTCAGAATCGTATACCTTAATTTCTAGAGAGTATGTGATCTTGCGTCGACGAGTTTCGAGGTCAGATCGAGTCTGATCAAGGAAGATCGGTTGCAAGGGGAGCTTGCAAAATCCACACATTTGTAATTAAAAAAGATAAGTATAATTGTATGGTGTATTTTGTACTATATCTTTCTGATTAGTAGATTTATTCTGAACTGGGTCGGGCCCCACATATGTAGGTGGATTTCACCGAACTGCATAACCAAGTTGTGTGTGCTCGTGTGCTATTTTCTTTACATACTTGGTTAAATAGGATATGTTGGAACACATATCTAATAATTAAGCTAAAACGGCAAAACCAAAATTTCATTTGGTATCAGAGTTTCGTCACTTACTCTTACCTTGGTTGTGTCAAGGAAAGTGTGATCCAGTTTTACCATGGCGACCAACGGAGCTTTTATGTCTCGGCCACCACTGCTGGAAGGAACAAACTACAATTACTGGAAGGCACGCATGAGAATCTTTATAAATTCACTGGATGAACTTGCATGTCACTTTGTTGAAACCAAGTGGAATCACCCAACTGAAAATGAAAATCCAACTCGAAGGAGAAAGAGGGAGAGTCAAGTTCAAGGAAACAAAAGCTCAAAGATAAATCAACTTGGTCTCTAGATCAATTGAAGGCTTCACTGGAAAATTCAATAGCATTGAATGATATCTTCACAGTAGTGGATGAAAATCAGTTTGGACTCATCTCTACATGTCATCAGGCTAAAAAGGCATGAGATATTACAGACTGTACATGAGGAACTAGTCGTGTATGTGAATCTAAACTATAGATGTTGGCCACAAAGTTTGAAGAATTGAAAATGGAGGAGGATGATACGAATGCCACATTCAATTGGAGACTCAGAGACATCTTTAAGATGACATATCAATTAGGAAAAGTCTACAAGGAATCTAAGTTGGTAAATACGACATTGAGATCACTGCCTAAGAGATTTTCAATGAAGGCTGCGGCAATAGAAGAAGTTAGAGATGTATCCACAATGTCCTTGGATGAGTTAATGGGATCACTACAGACGTATGAGATTACAATGGAACAACCTGCAAAGAAAACTCAGAAGGAGTTGGCCTTCAAAGTATCTTCATCACGGGATAATCACGAATCTGATAGTGAGGTGGGTATTGAAGAACTTTCTCTCATCACTAAGAATTTCTCAAGGATGCTAAAAAGGGTGGCGAACAAGAAATCACAAGAAAGAACATGAGGAAATAGGCCTCATGGACAAAACTTTGGAAATAATCATGGAATACGCATGGAGCAAGGAAATCAGCAGTTCTCTAGAAATCAAAGTGGAGAAGCAAAACAGCCAGGAAGGATTAAATGTAGAGAATGTGAGGGCTTTGGACATATTACCCAGAAGAAGCAAGGAATGTCATATGTCACTTCGTGGAGTGAGGATGAAGAAGATGAGAAAGATGAAGAGGAACTTATCATCAATTATATGGATTTTGGAGCAAAAGTTCACGATCATACGGAGGGTGTGGACATATGTTCTAACACAGATAAGACTGTATATTCCAACATAAGTTCTGACGATACCTCCAGCGACGATGAAGACCAACCTGTGAGTGATGAAGAAATCTACACTGCATATGAAAAAATGTACGATGTGTGGCTAAAAGTTGTTGATGCAAACAACTCCCTGAAAATGGATAAAATCAACTGGTTGAGACAGAGAATGATCTTTTAATTCTAGTTGGAGAATTTATGAATGAGATTGAGGAATTGAAATTGAGTCTACATTTTGCGACTGAGAGAGCAGAGATGGCAAAAGCAATAATTACTAAGTTAAACACTGGTAAAGCAAAGCTCGATGACATTCTGACCATGGAAAAAAGCTTCGGAGATAGAAAAGGAATTGGTTATGACAACTTTTCAACCAATACGGCCAATCTCAAGGTACAGGTTCAAGAGATGAAGAGAAAGGTTATCCAGACTCGACAACGAAAACCTCTCATCTGCAGCTATTGCAAGTATCAAGGCTATATTGAGGAACAATGTCTCTAATTACTCAGAGATATTATAAACGGGAAACAACTGTCTGCATGTTCCAACACAGACAAGGTCCAACAATCAAAGATGGTCAGAAATGTATGGATTATTAAACACACCAGAAATTATTTTCTTGCTCATACTTCACTTATTGCACATTCTAGAGACTCATGGTACTTTAATAGTGGGTGCTCTCGGCACATAACTGGAACTCAGGAATTTCTGACAAACATCAAACCATATGATGGTGGTTTTGTTACTTTTGGAGATGGAAAGAGGAGTCGTGTAATCGGCAAAGGTGAAATGCATATTGAAGGATTTCTTGTGTTCACTAGTGTGTTGCTAGTTGAAGATCTAAAGGCAAATTTGTTGAGTATCAGTCAATTGTGTGATGACCATATGTCAGTTGAATTTCAAAAAGAAAAGTGTGTTGTAAGACATGGCGATGATAAAGTTCTTTCTGGCATTCGATCGCCAGACAATTGTTATATTTTGGAACAAGAAGTTAGATATATGAGTTCAAATTAAGATAAAGGAACTCTATGGCATAGGAATCTTGGTCATATCAACTACAAAATCTTGGTGAACATTGTCAATTCAAAAGCAGTACGAGGTATGCCTACACTTACAAGCAAAGGTGAAATTGTGTGCAGACCATATCAACAAGGTAAACAAATTCGATCTCCTCACTCTTTGGTACAGTACATTCCCACCTCAAGGAACCTTGAGTTACTTCACATTGATTTGATGGGTCCATTCAACACACTAACTGTGAGTGGTAAGAAGTGCATTTTTTATGTGTTGATGACTTTTCTAGATACACTTAGGTGGCTTTTCTTCAAGAAAAATCTGATACTGTGGATGTGTTTAGAAGTTTGGTGATAAAGTTGCAGACAGAGAAAAGAAGTCCGGTAGGAAAGATTGTCACAATTAGAATTGATCATGGCAGAGAATTCTCAATTCTCAATTCATTGATTTCTGTGATGAACTTGGTATTCAACATGAATTCTCTACTCCATTCACTCCACAACATAATGGAATTGTACACAGGAAAAATAGAACACTATAGGAGATGTCACGAGTCATGCTTGCTGAAAAAGAATAAACAAAAAATTGTGGGCAAAAGCTATCAATACAACTAGTTATACAATAAATCGTGTATATTTTCATCCTTAACCAGCAAAACATCTTACGATATTTTGGAAGGGCAAGAAGCCAACCGTATCTAACTTTTATATGTTTAGAAGCAAGTGTTATATTCTCAGAGATAGAGATCCACTGGCAAAGTTTGACAGTCGTAGTGATATTCGGATATTTCTGGGGTATTATGTGAATAGTCGTGCTTACCGTGTTTATAATCTACGAACACATTCTCTTATGGAGTTTATAAACGTAGTTGTGGATAATTCTGATAACAAACGGGGTTCGAGTGAAAAAGAAGATGAACCAGATGAGGATCATGTTCCAACACAAAATAATTCATCTGAGCAGCCAGACTATGTTGGAACATTTAAGTTATCAGTAAGTCTGCTGGAACCTGAAGAAGAATAGTATGTTGGAACATCCTCCCCCACACCTAGTTCACATGTTCCAACACAGGTGGTACCTGAACCTATCACAAGAAGAACCTGATCAATTCCTCTAGTGAACTACAGAGAACTAGCCAGACTACAATGTTTCATCTCACTAATTGAGCCAAAGAACTACAAGGAAGCACTACTTGACGAATATTGGATTGTGGCAATGCAAGAAGAGCTTGAGCAATTTTCACGCAATGATGTATGGTATCTCACTCTTCGTCCGAAAGGGGTAAATGTTATGGGTACAAAGTGGATTTTCAAGAACAAGTTTGATGCTGATGGCTAGGTTACTCGTAATAAAGCTAGATTGGTTGATCAAGAATATACCCAGGTTGAGGGAGTAGATTTTGATTAGACTTTTGCACTAGTTTCCAGGTTAGAATCTATTCGCATCTTACTTGGTATTGCTTGCATAATGAACTTTACATTATATCAGATAGATGTGAAAAGTGCCTTTTTGAATGGAGTGGTGAATGAGGAAGTGTATGTTGAACAACCTAAAGGATTTGAAGATCTTTACTATCCACATCACGTGTATAGACTTAAGAAGACACTATATAGGTTGAAACATGCACCCAGAGCATGGTATGAACGACTGAGTAACTTTCTACTTAAGAAAGGTTATCGTCGAAAGGGAGTAGATCGTACCCTATTTGTGCTTAATAAGTCCACAAAGTTTTTGATTGCTCAAATTTATGTGGATGATATTGTGTTTGGCTCTACTTCATCATCTATGGTACAGGATTTTGTATCACTTATGCATGTCGAGTTTGAGATGAGCATGGTTGGAGAATTCACATATTTTCTAGCACTTCAGGTTAAGCAAGAAAATAATAGGTTGTTCATAAATCAAAACAAGTATGCCTCAAATCTGGTGAAGAGATTCGGATTAAGCAACGCTGGATCTGTACGAACTCCAATGACAACTACAGAAAGGTGTCTCACTTGATCAGAAATTATACAAAAGTATGATTGAGAATATTTTGTATTCTTACTGCTAGTCGACCAGATATATGTTTCAGTGCATGTGTTTGTGCAAGATTTCAGACTGACCGAAGGAATCTCATTCGACTGCAGTAAAGAGAGTTATTCGATATGTTAGTGGAATTTCTTATTATAGAATCTGGAATTCTAAGAATTAAGATTCATGTCTTATTGGCTATAGTGATTCTGATTGAGCTGGTAATGCAGATGATCGCAAAAGTACTACTGGTGGTTTTTTTTATTGGCACGAAGTTGGTCTCTTGGTATAGTAAGAAGAAAAATTTGATATCCTTATCATCTGCTGAAGCTGAGTATCTTGCTGCTGGGAGTTGTTGTGCACAATTGTTATAGATGAAACAAATGTTGAATGACTATGGAATTCAAGAAGGGTCTCTAAAGATTTTATGTGACAACTAAAGTGCAATTGACATCTCTAAGAATCCTGTTCAACACTCACGACCAATGCATATTGACATCATACATCATTACTGGAGATATGGTTGAAAAAAAGGAGGTTGTGGTGGTCTATGTTCCAACATGTGAGCAGTATGCAGATATATTCACTAAACCGTTGGACACAACAACTTTTGAATATCTCAAACAACACTTGGGTGTGTGTTAGATATTAGGTATTTTCTCCTTGAAATTCCTCTGTACAGCTTGTTATATATATTTTTTGTTTTTTGGTAAATAAATTCAGAAAAACAAAAAAAATGGAAAGACAAAAAAATGATTAAGAAGGTGGAAACTATGTTGGAAGTTCAAGAAGTTTGACATGATTTAACAAGTGAAGAAAGGTAATGATGTGTCTTGGAAAGGGAAAAAAGTAACACGGTTAGAGAGGTGAAAAAGGTAGAAGTTAATTTTGGTTCAAATTATTTCCATCTCTTCACATTCCCTCTTTTTTGGCTATACTCCTCTTCGTCTCTACCAAATTTTCTAATTTGGAAGTTATCTTTCCGAGTTAGAGGTGTTCTTCGAAAACCACTTTGCCGAATCAAAATCCATGTCGAAATATTGTCCAAAATAGCTTCAACAGCCAGAAACAAGAGTCAAGAGCATATGCGGCTTCCTCAACTCACCTCCAAAAAAACCCGAAAAGAAGAATGATGCACCTAGCAAAGGGAAATCTCCGTATCAAAAGGTAACCAATCCTAAATCTACTCACATTGTTTGGGAAGGAAGAAATTTTGGTTCTATAGATGAATTTTTTGAGTTGGTGCAAGGAAATAGAGTCACCATAAATTTGACAAAATTTGAAAACCTGAAAGAGAAGCTTTTTGAGGTTGATATCGAAGAGATTCTGACGGGTGACATAGGAGATTTGGAGGATATTGAAAATTATAATCTTAGGTTGCTAAGAAGTGCATACAAAGAGTATAGAGGAAAAGACATATTCCATCTATTTTCATATATTCCATCTATTTTCATATATTCCAGGTCCAAGTTATGTCCATATTGAAGAGATAGATAATAATGAGGTTGAAGGTTTGGAGGTGATTAGATCCTCTGATAAAATGAAAATGGTTTCTTTTGATGCTTTGGCTGCTCAAAGGAATGAAGAACTTAGGGCAATAAAACTTGTAGTAATTGTCTTATCTGGTAGTGAAGAGGAAGATGATGTTGGGTATGTTCCAACAAACCAGCACAAAGCTGAGTATGAGCACTCTATGGAAGTTGCTGAACCAGAACTGGGCTTTACTGGTGATAACATGCGAAATCAAGATTACCAGATGGAGGATGCTTATGGAGGATCTGCATATGATGATGTGGAGTTTTCTGAGGTTGAGAAGAGAGGGGGAAATGTCCCCGTAATAGAGGTTGTTTAGACAGAGGAGTTGGAGACTGCTCAGAGAGAAGACCATGTTCCAACAATGGGGGTTGAAGTTTTCGATGGGTATGGCTATGTTGGAATACATGCTACTGCAGCGGCTAAACAGGAGAAGGAAGGAGTACCTGAGTCTGAGTATGTTCAAACACAGGAACCAAATCTGACCTACTCTAATGATTATGTCTTAGAAGAGTTCAGTCATAGCAGGTTAAGGAAATCTAAGAGGAAGAAGCTAGAAGCAGAGTCATCCCAGCTAGCCAAGAGAAGCAAGATGGCAGGACCTTCTCCTAAGAAGAAGAAACCCACACTGCCTCCACCACCAGTAAGTGATTCAATATCCACTATGTTTTATGATAATGATTGTGAGGAGATGTGTGAGATTTTTACTTAGAGGAAGATTATACCTGAGAGAGTAGTTGATCTGGAGGCATATATGCCCAGTGACTTTTCTGATTTTATTAAATTGATTGGGATTGAGACTGCTGTCACCCTGTATGATGAGTATAACAAGCAGTTGGTCTGTGAGGTTTACTCTAATCTGATGGCTGGGAACTTAGAGAAGGATTCCTGGTGTGATAGAGTGTATGTTCGGGGGAAGATAATCAATTTTTCTGCTGCCAAGATTAACAAACCGCTAGGGTTGAAAACACCAGAGTTTGGTGGAATTTTTATGAGGAGATGGATGTTACAGATGATCAGATATTGGCTGAGGTTCCAGACGGTGTTAAGACAGAGTGGCCTGAAACAGGATACTCTCAAGCATCATGCTTATCTTCCAGGTTTTTCGGTCTCTATCAGATTGCAGTGCATTGCTTGATGCCTTCTACCAACAATGTAACTTTAATAGGGAAATGGCTAAATTTTTGTACTGTGTTGGAACATAGAAGCCTATAAATCTTGGGCTGCTCATTCAGCAGAGCATTGTGAAACAGACTATCTCTACCAAAGTAAAGCATGCCTTAGTTTACCCAGGTTTTATTACTGCACTGGTCAAGAATGCAAAGGTGAAAGAGTTTCTTGAAGATGAGGTTATGAAGATTGAGCCCCTCAAGCCTAACAAGAAGACCTTTGGGATGAGACAGGTGCATGATTTTCCATGGAACCTTAAGGTTGTAGCTTCTACTTCTGCTGGAGATGAGAAACAAGCCAAACTGATGGATATGGATGCAAGGCTGTGAGCTATTACCATTCAGATTGCAGCTCTAGAAGGTGAGAAGGCCAGAATTGAAAGGGAGAAAGCTCAACTAGAAGCACAAGTTGCTGCTCCTGATCAGAACTGATGTTTGATGGACTATGTTCCAACATAGTCAGTGGTAAAATTCAGGGGGAGCAGATTTTATTGCTGAACTTTGTTTTGTTTTTATTCCTGTTTTTATGCCTTTGGCATATTCATGGCCCCATGGGAAGAATATTTTGGAGGATTTTGAATATTATTTTCTAAGTTATAACCTGAATTATATCTGGATTTTTATTTTTTGATATTCTTATTAATTCAGATTTGTCCATCGTATATGTTCCAACATAAGGGAATTTATGGAAATTTTATGATTGTGAAAATTTGGAAGTTTTTCTTTTGGTCCTTTATTCCAAGATGGTTGGATCAACAAAATACCAAAGGGGAGATTGTAAAGTCATATGGATTTAATTGATTATTAAGTTGGCATTTGTGAACTAATGTTGAAAAGAAGAAAAAAAATCCATGTTGGAACATACGGAAAGATTAGGGTTTGATTGACGGAAGAATATTGTGTGATATTGATTTATGGAATTATGGAGATTATGCAATATTGATTCAGACGTGTTTGAAGCATATTGGATTTATGAAAAATCTCTACAATTGTTGAATTGGATTTATGGAATATAATGGGATATTTGAGATAATGAAAATCCATTTATTTATGGGATTTGGATATGCTTCAGAAGCAGATAAGGAATATGAATATTATGGAAACAATCATTGAGTGTCCCGATTTGCTCGTGAAACTATTTATGGTGGATATCACGGCTGCATTACTCATGAATTTCATTGAGAAAATCTGCACTCAGATTATATATTTTTTCGAGAGTTCTTGCCAGAGTCGGCATATATATGTTCCAGCATACCGTGACCTGTTGATTAGTTCAGAATTGTATACCTTAATTTCTCGGGAGGAGTAGATTCAGCGTCGAAGAGTTTCGAGGTTAGAGGGAGTCTGATTAAGGCAGATCGGTAGCAAGGGGAGTTTTCAAAATTCATACGTTTGTAATTAGAAAAGATAAGTATAGTTGTATGGTGTACATTGTACTGTATCTTTCTGATTAATGAATTTATTCTGAACTGGGCCAAGCCCTGCAAATGTAGGTGGATTTCACCGAACTCCGTAACCAAGTTGTGTGTGCTCGTGTGCTATTTTCTTTACATACTTGGTTAGATAGGATATGTTGAAACACAAATATAATAATTAAGTTTAAACAGTAAAACCTAAATTTCATACCTCTTCCCAACGATCATCCTCAGCACGATGTTCAGCGTCAGATTCCCGAACCAGTCTTTCATGTCGACCAAAGCCGGCTCCCTTTTCGCCGCTTTCGCCTTGCAGAACGCGAAGAGCTCCGTGGAGGACATCTTCACCTCGGATACTCTAGCGGTTTTCAGCAGCTCCAGCCGCCTGGTGGAGAGCAGCTCGATGGAGATGAGCTTCCGAATCTCGCGCCAGTAGGGGCCGTAAGGAGAGAACCCAAACATGGCGAAGTCGTAGCTCATCAGATCCGCCACCAGCGACTCCGGCCGGGTCAGCAAGTGCAGATCATGCACGGTGAAACACTCTTTCGACAGGTCCCATCTGCTGAGGATGATGGCTTTGTATATCCCCAGTTTAAGGATGAAGATCGGGCCGTATTTGTCCGCCATATTTCCTAACGTCACATGCGGCGGCTGTTCGCCGCCGAGGAGGTGGAGGTGGCCGATGACGGGCCATGAACCGCCGGCTTGCGGTGGCCTGGAACCATTTTTGGAAGATTTGGCCTTGAGAAACAGGAAGCAGAGAGCAAGAAGGAAGGTGAAGAATCCGAGAATGGAAGAAGGACTGTTTAGGAATGGAGGAATCGTGTGCTCCATGGCTATGGCGATGGGATTCTTGATTCTGTCTGTTTGGTGCACAGACTGAAAGGGTATTTATGGTGGAGTGGAATTCGCCACTTGGTAGACGGCTTTTGTTTTGTCGCGTTTTGATTACTCAAGTAGTACATATTAGAAAAATTGGGACTTATTCGCTCATTAGAATTAATTTATTTATTCTAGAATATTTGCACTTTTATTTTTAGACATTATATTCTATTAAAATTTGATCACATACAGTATTTGAATAATTATATGAATAACAATATTATCAAATATGATGTGGTTTAATTCATTGTAACAAATAGTTTTTAAATATTAATTTTTATTTACCATTATTAAACTTAGGGAGTAAATGAAGATACTGCCAGATTAGGTCAGTCCATATGAATGTTCTGGCCAATTTAATTTTAAGTTATTTGCCTTGTGATGTTAGGCGTCCATCCAAGTGCCAAACTTAAATATATTTAACAGAAACTTTTATCTCATTTCAATCTACAATTTAACTATTTATTTTTATAAAAATTTTGAAGTGTGATCCTAAAATTAAATTGATATATAAGCATAAATGCTATTGTATGATGCTTTGTTAGATTTGTTATAATATTTATTTTCAAAATATCAACTTTCGCATGTTTTAATTATTCTTGAATTAAGATATTAAAGATCCAATATTTTTCAAGAAAATCGATGAAAGTCAAAGTGTGCACATTGAAACAGGACAAAAGGGGTGGTGCTATGATCCAAAAAAATTATGGTCCATTTCTATTACTCCCTTTGGCTTACCTCTATTTGCACCACAATCATTATCTCGTTGTTTAAGAAACATGTTTGATTGTTAATATGTTTACCTACATATAATAATGACGAATAGAAAGAAAATATTTAAAAACTGCTTGTTATGACGTATTCAAATATATCATATATGATAATATTATTATTCATAAATTAATATAAAGTAATATATACCAATATAACCCTACCTGCTTGAGCAAATACCAATACAACCCTCAAATAATTTTTAGTGCAAAAGCAATCCTAACTAGTTTACATTAGTGTCAATATAACCCTAATACACTATTTCTGCCGTTGACCGACGTTGACCACATTTAAATGACTAAAATGCCCCTTAACATAAAACCTATAAGTGTTAGGACACTTTTCCCTCAGACCACCACCTCCACCGCCATGTCACCACCACCTCCAGCCGTCCACCACCACCACCACCTCAGCCACCGACATCGCCACCACCACACACACATCCACACCCCCACTGTGTTTTTTCTTCAAAATACACAAACTAACTCTCAAGAACTAAATCACAAATCAACTAAAATTATCTCGGCCCAACTGGATGAATGTGCTTGAAATCAAGCAAGGAGAATCAAAGAACAGCTTCAACTGTACAATAGCAACCCAACAAAGATCTAATTTTTTATTGAACCCAAATGAGAAATTGTTAGAACATTTGAATTACAAAAAGGCAAAAAAAATCCAGAACTGCTCAGAAAGAAAGAATGAAGAAGAAGCTAATAAATTTCAGAATTGCTCCACATCACCCTTGCCTCCGCCACCACGTCTCCGTCACCGCCGCCTCAGCTGCGACACCTCACCACCGCCTCTGCTACACATCTGATTCCAACCATCCACCACCTCGTCACCGCAGCCCTTCCACCACCCACCACCACAACACTTCCACCCCACCCAACCCCGCTCCCGCCATCACCCATTCAACCCCCGTTCCCACCACCACCCACCACCAAAACTGCCACAACCCTTGGATCCGACATCAAAGCCCATCATGCAGTTGCGCCATCTCTAAGCCCTTCAACTCGGTGGTCCCTCAGGTTGACTCGCTCTTCCTCCGCGTCGACCCATCGCCAAATCCTAAACCGGTGGGAGAAGAAGGTGAATGGAGGAGAAGATGAATGGTGGAGAAGGTGAATGGTGGAGAAGTCGACGGAGAAGAAAGGGGAGAAGGAGGCGGAAGTCGGTGGAGAGGCGACAGAGAAGAAAGGGGAGAAAAAAGAAGGGGAAATGGAGAAAATCGTAGGCGGAAGAAAGGGGAGAAAGAGGGGGGGGGGGATGGAGAAAATAGGGCATCAATGTATTTCACAATTTTTTAATATTTAAATTTTTCAGAGGGGTAAAATAGTAATTTCACTGAATTCCGGCTAAAATTGATCAGAATGGGTAGTTTTGCCCTTATGTCAACTAGGTATAGTTATATTAGAACTTTCAAACACTGAACGTTAAATTAGCACTTATGTAAAATAGTTAGGGTTATAAAGACACTTTTCTCGAATTTAAATACGCGATTAGATTTTGATAGAAAATAATATCAAAAAGTAATAGTCCAAACAGAGTCGAGGAGGGAGTAGTACTAGTATGGTTCTTTTGAGAGAATTAAAAGTTTCTGAGTGATGTTCACATTTTCAAATCAATTTTTTGGTTTTATTCACTGATTCAATACAATATTCATCCAAACATTGTTTCATCAAACTTAAATACCTACTAAATCTCAAAATAAGGGTCAACGTGTGCAAAAATCCACCCATCTCTCCACCATAAACGGAATGGGTTGGATTTTTTGTGTGTAGAAAGTGCATTTTGAACAGGAATATTTCAGGGATAGCTTCCGCATCTTATTTTGGGAGTAATTGTAATTCTTTAAAACATGGATAATTAATTGATCCTAAAATTTTAAATAGTAGATAAGTTTAATATTAGAGAAAAATGCATTTTTAACCTTATGTTTTGGACGAAAGTGCAAAAATAACCTTGTAAAATTTGAAAGTGTGAAAAATGACCATGGATGATAGAGATGCCAAGGCGACTACCACCATAAATGAAGACATTCCACGACTTGATCAAACATTCAAGGGTTATGTTCGGGATCCTCTAAGTGAC
>JAULKM010024913.1:0-13984 GCA_032355605.1 Rubia tinctorum
ATTTTCAATAGTTGATAGATAAACCCCCCCCCCCCAAACCTTGTTTGCAACATTGACTATTCCTGACATGCAATCGGATTGACGACCGAATTGTGAATTTTGCATAGTTAACTTTTAAATCCCTAGCATCTCTGTGGATGAACCTGGACTTTCCACTTGCTACCCTTTGGTAGTTTAGTAGTGAATACGGGAGCAACAATGCAAACTTCTATCTTTGGCCTCAAGTGCTCCGCGGATAATTTGGTAAAGAGAACGACTCCGTGCAGTGCGGATAAAATTTTAGTGTTGTTGCGTTTGTTGTTTAGAGTGCAGATAATGTTGTGTTTGTTGTTTTCCTAAATAAATATTGCTCGAGTTCTGTGTGTGAGTCGAGTACCCTTGCACTAAAATTCCGAATCTTTCTGTTTTCTTTGTTTTTGATAAATTAAGATAAAAAATTATGTGTGAAGAAAGTGCTCAACGAGCGAGATATTGTAGGGTATTTCATTACGATCATCCTACAGAGTCTCGTTCTTGGTTAAGCGAATATGGGCGAGAAATTGAAGTTGTTGGTTCACAAGGTCAATGGGAACGAGAATGGTACTCATATCATAGCTTCCCCAATTCAGCGTTGAGTTACACCCCCAATTGGTGACATAGGGGTGCACCGTGGAACCAACACTTAGATTTAGTTCCCAGACCCACATGTGAGGAAATACTTAGGGCTTTGGCTAATTTTGGTAAGACTAGTGAGTCACTCCAATCCCCAAGTACTTGGTTACATTAAATATTTGGGTACTCAACTCTCTTCGAGTGTTGAGAGAGTTGGAGGGAAAGTAATTCAGATAATAGGGAAGGTAAGCAAACTAGTAGAGAGAAGGAAGACAATGGATGAGGAAGATCCTCCACCCCCTTCTATGGATGGGTTGACGAGTAGGCAAGGGTTTAAGCACAACAACGAGCCTTTCAATCCTCGTACACTGCGGCTTATTCTTCCTACCCTTGACACTATTAATAATATGCCTAGATGTGAAAGTTTTAAATAACCATTTGCTTCAAAACATGAATCTAGGAAAAAATTAGTAGATCAATCTAGTGATCATCCCCCTTCTCTTGTGCAAAATGCCCCCCCCCCCCCCCACAGTGCAATGACCTTGGCATGTTAACTATCCTCTGCACAATTCAAGGGGCTTTGATCAAGGATGTTATACTATATCTAGGAGCCTCAATTAATGTTATCCCTTACTCCCTGTATAGATCATTAAACTTAGGGAAAATGCATGCCCCCGGGGTGGTTGTCCAATTTTCTAATCGCTCCACCACGTGCCCGAGATGTATCGTGGAGGATGTGATGGTCAATGTGAATGGACTAACATTCCTAGCTGATTTCTATATCTTAGATATGGAAAATGAAAAAGAGACCACCCCTATATGGTTAGGGAGACCCTTCTTGAAAATATCCAAGGCTAAAATTGATGTGCATACCGCAAAGTTAAGCTTAGAGTGGGGTAAGAACATTGTAGAGTTTAACATGTATGAAAGAATAAATTATCTTGTTGATGAATCTACTCCATTTGTGATTGATGTTCTCGATGATATTATACAAGACACTCTTGATGTTCCAATGAATATGGCTTTGGAGAATGATCTCGTTAATGGTGAATGCTTTAATTCTCTAAATGATAGCTTAGTGGAGAGTTTGGGGGAGGTTAATCCCCAACTTGAGACTTGAACAGAGGCTAAACCCAAGAACCTAGATGAACCAGTGATGCCCGATGCCAAACCTTCAATAGAGAAGCCACCCATAGTCCAACTCAAGCCTTTACCCGAAAACTTGAACTATGCTTTTTTAGGCAAGGGAGAGACACTACCGGTGATTATTTCTAGTAACCTCACTAGTGACCTAGTGGGTAGGTTGATTGAGGTGCTTAGAAAATTTAAGGGAGCCAAAGGATGGACCTTAGCCGATATCAAAGGAATAATTCCTTCAACCTGTATGCACCATATATTATTAGAGGAGGGTGTTGAACCCGTACGCCAACCTTAAAGGTGGTTAGACCCACCGATGATAGAAGTAGTTAAAGGTGAAGTCCTTAATCTACTTAAGGTAGGGGTGATATACCCTATCTCTGATAGTACTTCAGTGAGTCCCACCTAAGGGGTGCCAAAAAAGACTGGGTTGACCGTGGTAGAGAACAAGGACAAGGATTTGGTACTCACTCATATTCAAAATGGGTAGCAAGTGTGCATTGACTATCGCCGCCTAAATGGGGTAACTTACAAGGACCATTTTCCCCTACCCTTAATTGACCAGATGCTTAAGAGGCTAGCCGGTCACGTGTATTGTTTCTTCCTCGATGGCTATTCAGGATATTTCCAAATGGCCATCGACCCCGAGGACCAAGAAAAGTCTACCTTCAGAGATGCCCTTTCAGCACTTTTGCCTATAGGCACATACCCTATGGTCTTTGCAATTCCCCAGGTACCTTTCAGATATGTATGGTTAGCATTTTCTCGGAATTCACTAGGCATTTCATTGAAGTCTTCATGGATGATTTCACCATACATGGAAACTCCTTCGACAATTGCCTATATCATCTAGCACTTGTGCTAGAAAGGTGTATTGACACAAACCTCGTATTGAACTCCGAGAAATGCCACTTTATGGTAGAAAATGGCGTTGTTATAGGTCATGTAGTTTCGGCCCAAGGTCTAGAAGTGGATAAGGCAAAAGTGGACACATTCAAATCCTTACCCTACCCCACTAGTGTTAGGGATAATAGGTCATTCTTAGGGAACGTCGGGTTCCACCGACATTTCATTAAGGATTTCTCTAAGATTTTCTCTCCTTTGTGAAAATTGTTGCTAAAGAATGTTGAGTTCATTGTTGATGATGAGGGTAGAATAGCCTTTGACACCTTGAAAGAGATGCTTGTGAATACCCCTATCATCCAACCCCCAAACTCGTCCATACCTTTTGAAATAATGTGATGCAAGTGACTATGCTATAGGGGAAGTATTAGGCCAAAGGGTAAGGAAGGTGCCACATGTCATATACTACACATAGGTAACTCTTAATTATGCACAACACAATTACTCCACCATGGAGAAAGAGTTATTGCCCGTAATATTTTCTATTGAGAAATCAAGGCAATATTTACTAGGCACTAAGGTCATCGTGTGCACTAACATGTAGCGCTTCGCCACTTGATGACAAAGAAAGAAGCAAAACCTAGGCTCATTAGGTGGATACTTCTTTTGAGTGAATTCGACCTTGGAGTGGGAGAAAAGAAGGGTAGTGATAATGTGGTGGCCAACCATGTAAGTAGATTGACACGCCATGAGAGCCTAGATTGATCCCACCAAGGTGAAGCCTACGCTGGAACGCATTGGGGAAGAGTTTCCCAACAAAACTTATTTGGGGTTATGACTAGCCAACCTTGGTATGCCGATATAGTGAACTATCTAGCCACTGGAGAATTCCCTCCCTCTTATGATCAAACAATAAGGTATAGGTTGGAAAATGAAGAAAAGAAGTATTTTTGGGATGATCCTTACTTGTGTAAGCATTGCACCGACCAAGAAATTAGGAGCTGTATTCCCGAAGATGAAGCAGAGTCCATCCCTAAACTTTTCCATTCATTCGATATTGGTGGACATTTTGGGTATAAGAGAACCGTCATAATAGCAATGGAATGTGGCCTTTATTGGTCTAACATGTAGAAACATACCTAAGATTTCATCCTATCATGTGATAAATGCCAAAAGAGGGGCAAAATCTCATTCAAAAATGAGAAACCCTAAGTTCCCTCTATTCCGGTTGAGGTTTTTGATGTGTGGGGAATGGATTTCATGGGAGCCTTACCCGATTCTTGTGGTAAAAAATATACTCTAGTGGCAGTGGACTACATGTCCAAATGGGTCGAAGCCAAGGCAACAAAGAAAAATGATGTGGCAGCAGTAATGAGTTTCCTCAAGTCCAACATCTTCTCTTGGTTAGGTGTCCCCCAAACCATAATTAGCGATTGAGGAACCCATTTTTGCAACAAGGTTTTGGAATCCTTTCTTAAGAAATATAAAGTGACCCATAGGGTATCCATCATGTAGCACCCACAAATAAATGGTCAAGCAAAGAGATCCAATCGGGAAATCAAGGTCATTCATGAAAAGACGGTGAACCGGTCTAGAAAGGATAGGAGTTCCCGATTGGACGATGCACTTTGGGCTTACCGAACCACACACAAAACCCCTATAGGCATCTCACCCTTCCTGATTCTCTTTTGTAAAATATTCCACTTCCCGGTTGAACTCGAGTACAAGACATATTGGGCCATAAAACGCGTGAATATGGACTTCAGTGAAACCGGGAAACATAGGAACTTGTAACTACAAAAACTTGAAAAACTTAGGCACAACTTCTATGACACCGCACTAATTTATAAAGAAAGGACGAAAGCACGGCATGATGACAAAATAGTGAAGGACTTTTTGATGGGACAAAAATTCATTTTTTCCAATCTTGATTGCTTCTCTTTCCGAGTAAATTTAGGTCAAGGTGGGTGGGTCCATATGTGGTAACCAAGGTACATGCTCAAGGTGCGATAGAGGTGAAAGATAGGGAAAATGGCATTAAGTGGCTAGTCAATGGGCAAAGGGTGAAACACTATTTTGAGTGGGGAGATTTGGGATTGGTCAAGGAGGGAAATCCCCTCCTTGGCGATCAAATCCATGTATGAACTATTCTAAGTCACATAAGTCGTGAGGATGACAATAAAGAAACAGTACTTTGATTTTGTTCTAGTAGATTTTGAAAACGTGTTTGTGTGGTTTTGAAAAGTGTTTGGTATTGCTGGTGTTTTAGGGATTATTAGTCATAATATTTTCTAGCTGGAACAGTATTATGCCTTGTTTCGTGTTTTTGAATGCAGGAACTATACGAAAAAAATTGAACGAAAGAAGTGTTTGGTCTAAGTCGTGCCAAGTCTCGTGCTGCAAGCAGGCACTAGCCATTCAAATAGCATAAGCCGTGCCATAAAAATTGACCCAGGATTTTAGTAGACGACACTGGGGATTTTTGTTGTGCCCAATCTCTTCCTGCCTTGGTCACATGCATTGAGGACAATGCATGAACTAGTGGGGTTTGGAGGGGGGTGAAGGGGTTAGAACACCTTCATATGGGTGACATCTTCTCTACTTTTTTGTTTATGTTTGATCTGGATGTTGACCATGGCTACTATTCTCCCTACTTTTTCTCTCATGTGATTTTTGAAAATTGTGTTGTTTGGTTTATTTTTGAAAACTTTGATTTATAGGTGTGAGGGAACCTTTTTTAGTTTGTTGGGATGATGGAATACTTTGGTGGTGTCATTTTAATTTTGCTTATCTTCATGTAGTATGAAGCCCACTTTTGGGGAATTTTTGTGTTACACAAAAAAAATGAAAATTGAAAAAATGAAAAGAAAAAACTAAGTCAAAAACCCAAAAAAGCGACATAGGCAATAATGGGAAAGTCTCGGATAGGTTGAAAGACTTATGCAAAAGTGAGAGGCCATGGTGTGGGAAAAGGTGAGAAGTGAGAAAACAATTGTGGGGTGCTAGGATGAAAACCCGAAAGGGCTCCTAGGCAAAATGAGAGAAATTGAGGGAAATTGAAAATTCATATGGTTCTCTTTAAAAAAAATTTGGAAGTCCTTTGGGTAGAGAAACTTAGCTTCACACTTATTTTTTTTGTGAACTTCACCTTTTATTGGTACGATTGGTTTGATAGATTATCTTAGCTTCTTTGGGGAGTGAGAGTTGTAAGATTATTACATCTTTGGGGGAACTAGGGTAATCTAGGAATAACGGTTGAATGTGTTGGGGAACTCTTTGCATGATATCTTGTGCTTAGCTTTTTGCTCGTTCTTGTTTACTCGAGGACTAGTAAAGGTTTAAGTGTGGGGGTATTTATCTGCACCTAGAAGCATGTGTTAACCAATTCATTTAGCACATTTATTAGTATGTTTTGGATGGTTGATTGCTAGTTTTATTTAGGTTTACATCACAAGGGGTTCAGATAGCCTTTGTTGGTTTTCTTGTCTAAATCCTTAGTTTTGTAAATATTATTTAGACGTAATGGATAATATGTCATTACGAGCATCTAGATCCTATTTTGTGAGCTTTGATGTAGAACGCTCTTAAGCACTTCAGAGTAGAAGGTCATTCACAAGGATTGTAGTAGATAGTAGAAAGCCATTCGCAAGGATGGTATTAGACTGAAGGCCACGCGCTTAATTGTGGTAAAAGATTGAAAGCACCAAGGAGTAAAGGAGTTGAAGCCCGAAAGAGTTAAAAGACTGGCACGACCGTGTTCTATTGCACGGCATGTGCTTTGATAACAGCTTGTATGGCTAAGTGTGAAGCACAAGCCATCTCATATTGCACATCTCGTGCCTCTCAAAATTCATAATCTAAATACCCGCCCACGTTTTGTGAGGTTTTACACGGCTACACCATCACCTTGCAAAGAAATCAACTCCTAGCCGGCGGCCCGTGTGGAATTACACGGGCCATATAGTTCAGAAGCTCAAAAGACGTTCCCAGCCGATGGCTCGTTAGGAATTACACGAATTGTACGGTTCAAATGCAAAGAAAATGATCCCAGCTGCTGGCCCTCGAAGAAATGCATAGTCTCTCCGCTTTGAAAATCTAAGAACTGCCTCCAACTAACAAACCATGCACTATTGCACGGGTCGTGCCACACGGGCCTTGTGCTATTGCACGACCCATGCTGGCAGCCATCTAGGGCTTACCTTGCCTCTTTTAGATTCTTCAAGGCTCATTTCCTATCTGCTATATAAAAGGACCTATATCTACTAGGTTTTGGAAATTGAAGAGAATTTTGGCTAGTTTACTTTTCTTTCTCCTAGTTTCCTAAGAGTAGGTAGAGGGAGAGAAATGGAGTAACCCTTCTCACCTCTTTAATCTTATTAGTTTTAGCTCAAGAGCATTGAATCCAGTGGAAATATTGGGTTCAATGCATAGGGAGTAATTTATTTTCTTGGGGATTTAAACTTGTATTCATGATTTGGTAGATATTTTGTGAGATTCTAGAACACCCTAACCTTTTATGTTTATGAATGTCATGCTTGATGTGTTCTTTGAATTCTTTTTAAATGCACTATTGATGTCATATGTTGGTATACACCTTAGTATATGATTCATGTATGGTGCTAGTATCTTTTGTCCCATTGGGAGTGTCGCTAATAGGGGGAGTGAAAGGATGAGACCGTGTGGGTGTATGGATGTGGGTCATGAGCACCGCTTTGATGACCATACGCTTGTGTGATTGGAAAATGGTAGCCTAATAGGTGAGGGCATGATAATTAGTAGCAACTACGGTTGTAGTGATTCGACCTTTGTCATTTCAACCCGAGAGTCATCATGATGTGCCAATCCCTTTGCCTCTATAGGTTTGGGAAGAAGTATTCATAGTGGAGGCCCGTAAAGTAATTCCTTATTGAGGAGATGAGTGCATAACGACCAGACCGCTTGATGCACTTTCCTAATTACGGAGGTGGTATCGATAGAATAAAATGTGAGCACCTTTGTGTAATAGACAAAGGGAAATGTTGACTATCGACCACACTATGCGACATAAACATTAGGATAGTTCTATATACCTTGTATTTGATAGAATCTAGGATCAAAGTATTCTACTAATCATGTAATGAAAACGTCCCCAAGTGTTAGCTTAACATGGTTTACTCTCTTGTTCTTGCATGTTCAGTAATTGATATATAACCCCCTCCCCCAAAACCCTGTTTGCAACATTGACTATCTCTACACGAAATAGGATTAACGACCCAATTACGAGTTTTGCATAGTTAACTTTTAAATTCCTTTTCTATGGAAAATGCCGGACCTTCCACTTTCTACCCTTTGGAATTTTAGTAGTGAGTACGGGAGCAACAATACATATTTCTATCGTTGGTCTCAAGCGCTCAGACTGTAATTTGGTAAAAAATAATGAATTCACGGAATGCGGATCAGGGTTTCGAGGTTTTCATGAGTCGTGCCGCTCCCACGTACCTGAGGTACATCCTTGAGTTTTTGGAAATCGTGAAGCTTCACAAAACAAAGAAGGATGGGAAGGGATAAAGCATCCGTTCAATAACTACGTCTGCTTCCATCCTAATTGCGTGAAGTACGAGATGGATTTTGTTGATATTGAGGCCACCTTTGGTCGGGACACTAAGTTCATCCAGAAGCACTATGATACAAAGGCTCCAGCCCACATTGAGTATCAATATAGTGCCTTATGGCACTCTATCAAGAGGAGAGTCATAGATGTCAGGGACAAGAACCATCTCATCATCCATACAGCTATCAACTATGTGCACCGCATTTTGGCGCCTACCCTCTTCTATCAGGCTTAGTCGACAAATGTTCCATTCGATGTTATGAAGAAATCGTAGTCCTTCACTAGTAATAGCGATGGTTATGGTTATGGTTATGGATTCTGAACTGATTTGTGAGTGAGAAAGGTTACCCAAGAGGTGAAGAAGGCACGAGGAGGTGACATCTCTATGGGAGGCATTGTCCATTGTTTGGCACATCACTTAGGTTTCCCCACTCTGCCTGGACTTCAAAGCCTAGGCAAGGAGAACTCATACTTCCTTAGCCTGAGGAAGCTGTAGGAGATTTCAATGATCCAGCACACTGTCATAGGGGGGTTTTCCATTGGCTATATGGGAGGAAAAAGCCCTTCATGAAACTCCCTCAGCCCTAACGGACACAACTGGAGCTGAACACTCCTCTGGCGGATTTGGCCAGTGAGCCAGATGTGGCGTGCTGACAGGAATTTGAATAAGAGCTGAGGAGGATTGCACTGACACCGATCCCAATCGAGCAGGATGCCCTTCAATTTATGAAGCGTACTGCACACTCTTCTCCTACAAAGCAAGATGCGTTTAAGCATGGCAACATTTATTTGCCCCTCAAGACGACTATAGTCCGTTGATACACATAGTTGAGGCCAATTTCCAAAAATAGGACAGAATCATTTTAGAGTATAGCCTCTTCATCTCGCGGAGCCTCATTAACACAGATGAGAAGATTAACCATCTCTCCTCCTAGGTGTATCAAATGAAGACATAGATGGGCACCACTCTAGGCCCAGTCCCTAAGGCAGAGCGATGTAGGGAGCAGCGCAGGTGGAATGTGGAGTGGGTCTCCTAGTATTAGCATCGCTACCCTGAAGATCCTTCTGGAAATGGTTGTTCTTCTTCATACTATTTATTGTGATTCATTCTATTTCTCATTTTAGTTTCATTGAGGGAAATGTAAGATTTTAAGTTTAGGGAGGGGTTTAAATATTTACTTGCATGTACACTTGTATGCTTTTTGCTGCTTTATTTGGAAAAAAAATGAGAAAAATGAAAAATTGAAGAAAAAATAAAATTATAAATATATAAATCAATCCCACTAGGTTGAAAGCTCGAGAGAGAAATTTAGGTAACATTGGGGGGCCCGATAAGTTTAAAACCTGAAAGGGCGACCTAGGTAAAAATCAGAGGCTAAATGCGGGTGAGATGTGAGCCAAAAGAAATATGATATATGGCAATCAATATTGTGAATTTGAGAGACCTTCACCACGCCCCTTACTCCCACTAGTGGTATGTTAATTCGTTAATTTCCCTCACTAGTGAGAGTGAGGGGATTGGTGAAGGTCTCTCAAAGGTGATGAGGTTAGAAGATGGTTCTGCGATTGTAAGCGCCAACAAGTTATCGCGAGAGTGTGCAATTGGCATTCCCCAGTTTCTTGGTGTTATTGGGTTCGCTAAGGAGCTATATTCCTTTCCTAATTGTTAATATCTAATTATGTTTCCTACATATTCTAATGGGAGTGTAAATATGTAGGTAGTGATTTCCTAACTAATATCACTCAACGTGCTATTGAGTATGCGACTAAAGTTAAAAGAGTTAGAAGGAAGTTAGAATTACTTGAATCGTCTCTGGAAAAGAGACCAACGATTAGTAATGAGGTGGAAAGGGAGTTGGCTAGGTTGTGTGCCCTCTGTGAGGAGAGGTATGCTACTAACTCCGTTTTATGTGCTCAGCTCAAAGCTCTAAAAGAGAATGGTCCTACTTGTTCGGGGTATTCTCGTATATTGATTGATAAGTTGGTGGGCACGTAACATTTTTTAGGATTACTTGGAAATGTGTACATGAAAATGGCTGAGATTGGGAGGCGTGAGGTGTGAGGATATGTTTCGCCTTCGTGAGCAGAATCTTGAGCTGGATATAGCTGGATTGTGGGAGGGTAGGTATTGGAAAGCGTAAAGGGTATTGTGGATGAAGGGTCAATCAAGATGGTGAAGGAAGGAGGTGATGATTTAAGGTTGGTTAGGGAGCTAGTTGGGATGGGCTTATTGCCCTCTATGGGAGAAAATGGAGGGTTGTGAGGTTGACCAATGTGCAGCTCTTATTGAGCGTGGTAGAGTTAGTGGTGAATTGTGGGATATGGAGGGTTGTGGGGTTGACCAATAGCCCAACTCTTATGGAAGTTTCTAAGTCTGATGTGATATGGATTTGGTGGTTGGGCTTCCTCAAAAGGTAAGGGGTGGGGATGGCTATAGTTGGCTGGGTTATAGAACTGGATATACTAGTGATGATTTTCTTAGTGACTTAACTAAGTTGTAATGACTTGTATACTAAATTTCAATGAAGACCATGAATATCTTAAGAATGCGGGGGTTTCATCTTAGACTAAGGGGTGGCTAATAAAGCTAGAGGATAGTATAATAGAACTTCTATTTAGGTTTTTTGAGCTTGAGTTTGTGTGGAAGATGCGCTTAGAGAAGAATCTTTCATGATTAGATGGGTATGATGCCCATCTGTTTGAGCAAGGTTTTCAAATCAAAAGGTTAAAGAAGGAACGAGTGGATGATATGTTGAGAGAAGGAGAACGACGGGAATGTTTAGTGGGTAAATCTTGAGAGAATGAGCGGATGAAGATTATTATATCAAAATAGGCTAATCAAGTGGATTGTCTGCTTCATGAGAAAGATAAATTAGAGATTGAGTGTTGCTATCGGTGGGAATTTGAGAATGGAGGATTGAATATGACGAAAAACGTGATTTCTCAGTTCTGAGGAAGTTATGAAGACTCATGTTAGCTGCTTGGAGCAGCAAGAATAAGTCTTAAAGCGAGAACTTGAAACTTATGCATATGTCGTCTACTTAATTAGTATAAAGCTAGGCCGCTCTGACTGCAGACCTTTTATCGATGGTGAGTTCTATTACGTGGAACATATGCGGCGTGTGGAGGTTTTCGGTGCTACTCATAATGAGGTGTAGTTACACATGTGATGGAAACTAGAGGAAATTCTCAAAAAAGAAGCACTGCTAATGAAACTTCTGGTAGGGGGTTCTAGTTAGTTCCTATTTAGCCAAAATTATTCTATCAAGTTCTAAGTCCTTTCTTAGCTAAGATTTCTGTAATTAATCCTTCATAGGAGACTTGTAATTGTTTCTTAATGGAAAGTATGTATTTTCGAGCTTTTCTAAAATGCTCTTCTATTACTTGTTCCTAACATTTTACTGTTGTATATTTTTTACTTTGCTAAAGGTTGTAATGCCCTACTATGCTTAGTAATTATTATTCTTGGTGCTTTAAATTTGGAGGTACATTGGGATTGGTAATATATGAGGGTGTGGTTAGGTGTGGATGACAGAGGATGGGGAGGTAATCTGCTTGTGTCGTGGGACTGGTGATTTCCAAACGTATGCAAAGCCGCAGTAACCTCGCCAACTCTAAGTGGTATATCTTGGTTTTTCACAATTGGTGTTGGTTGAACAGAGAGCGAGATGGAGTTCTACTTGTGTCGTGGGGCTGTTAATTTTCCAGACGTACGTAAAACTGTAGTATTCTAGCCATTTCTTCCATATTGATGTTGATTTTCATCGTTTGTGTTGGTGGGCAGGGAATGAAGTATCTGCTTGTGTTGCGAGGGTGGTGATTTTTCAGGCGTATGTAAAGCCGTAGTACACTCGCCATCTCTGTAAGGTAGGTGTTTTTTTTTACAGTTGGTGTAGGTCGGACAAAGAACGGGGTGAGCTTCAGCTTGTGTCGCGGGGCTGGTGATTTTCCAAGCATTTCCTAGCCACATTATCCTTTATGTCCCTGTCACGTGCATTGGTGTATTCCATGCTGAGAAAATATGCGAGTGATTTTCCACTTTGTGTCGCATTCAGCGGAGAAGTGAATGAATGTTGGTATTTTGAGCTTGCGAGGTGATAAATTATTGCGAGGTGGCGGCTGTATAGGCTCTATATGGGCTTGGTCTGCGCTAGTGAGGTAATTGGGGGATAGGTATGCTATGTAGGCAAGTATTTTCATATTATCTATGTTGTACTGTTAAATGTGTTTTGTTTCCCAAGGCTAAATGAGTGCCTAAATAGTTATGGGGAAGCGTAAAGTTGCAACTTCCGGGATATTCTCTTAATGTGGTTTACGTTTCCTATGCAGGTATCCTTCTTCTATAAAGGAAAATCTATTGGGGGGTATCCTCAGTTGTTATTTATTTGTAATTCATCTACACTTAAATACTAATATAGCTGCTGTAGTGGTTGTGTTTTCTGTGTGTCATGTTGTCATTGAAGCTGTGAATGTTTGTAAGTTGTAAGCCTCTTATAGGGAAGGTAGTGTGGGATTCTGGGGGCACTTATGGTGTGTTCCTAGAATCTTACTGGTTTCGTGATAATCCTTCATTGGTGGGTTGTTTGGGGAACTTTTCACTGTTGCGGAAGGGCAGGCTTAGGTTATGTCCCTTGTGGGATATTCTAGGAATGCTTATGAGAACTGAAGTGAACTACTTAGTCAATTGTTTAACTATTCTGTTTTGTGATTTACCAAAATACATATTGATATCTTCTATCTTATCTTTGCTAGCATTGGTGATTGGGATCAACAAATGGGAGGTGGAGAATGGTGGTGAAGCTCCATCTCATCCAGCCACTATTCGTAAGGGTCGAGGGGAACCGGTGCAACGAGAAGCCTATACTCGTGATGACTTAGCTCTAGGGGACAGAGAGACCACATAGTTGACAAACTCGTCTAATTAGACTGGTTTCAATAGTTCGTTCAAATATGCACCGACGGGATAAGTATGCCAGGAGAATGATAATTTCTTAACGACAATTGTTCATTCCCGATATACTTTCCTTCTTTAGATTGGTGCCTCCTCATATGGGGGTGCACTACGGAATACAAGATGGGGTCACATGAGAGAGCTGGATTATGGCCAAGCAACCCACTTTATGTTGTACAGCGAGGCTCTAGAGACGTTGCATCTCTACCCATGAAAAAACAAGTACTATTTTGATCAAGTTAATTACCCCATTGATTCACGAGTTACGATTTTTTTTATATAGGTGTAGTAGTAGTGAATCCTGATAAGAGAAATGGGCCCGAACTTGGGGGAGTTGCCAATGAATTGAAATCGGAGAAGAATGGTTGAGGTTGTGCAATTTTCAAGAAATTGATCAACATGGTGGATAAAGGAATGAAATGTCCAATGAAGTTTGATCACATTGGGAATCCAATTGGCAATCTCAAATTGGTAGTCTAGATACACTAACACAGGAAACCCCCTCTAGCACTGATTTTTCAGAAGGCTAGCACTGATTTTTTAGTGTCTAAAGAACTTGTGCCTAAGTAGGGGGTGAAATGGTTTCACCAGTTTTCAAAAAACCGGTATTAATTTAGCACCGATTTTTTATTGTTAGCACCAATTTTTGGAATCGGTGTTAATTTAGCACTGATTTATTTATTAGCACCAATTTTTTTGTTGGCACTGGTTCTCATAAACCGGTGTCAATTCAGCACCGGTTAATTCTTAGCACCCTTCTAAAAAACAGATGCCAAAAATTTTCAAGAATTAAAAAAATGTCCTTCCTCTGTAAACAGCCACGAGCAGCTGCATTCAAAGGAAGGGAAAAACCCAAAATTAATAATTTAGTA
>JAULKM010024933.1:0-13981 GCA_032355605.1 Rubia tinctorum
TTACTAGTAGGTGTTACTTTAGACCATCTACAATCATTGCACCACAAAACTTACTCACTCCACTTTTTCCACTTTTTAAATAAAAATATTGTTCACTTTCTTTCCTTAACCCCACTCACTATAAACTCTCTTCTCCAAATACACTCTATTCAGCATTATCATTGTGGTCCCCACGTCATTTTATAATTCTTTCACATATTTTTATATCTTCTACGATCTAATATTAACTATTGTTCATCAAATATACTCCCTCTGCCTCGTGAAAAATAATGGAATTGCTTTGACCTCGCTCTTTTATACGAGTTAATGTTGCAGAAAATAAGTGTAGAAAAGTAGAGATCTTTTGGGAAAGCAGTGAGATCAGTCTAAAAGTTATTGAAGTTAAAGAGGATATTGTGAGAATTTAACAACATATTTTTTTGTCATTTTGAGTAATTTTCAAATCATGTCAGTTTTGCTAGAAAATGTGATAAAGAAAATTGTGTCATTTTTACTGGGACGGAGGGAGTATAGTTTTTAATATATGCATATATTTATATACTCTCTCCGTTCCAACTAGATTTGCACACTTTTTGGTCAACTTTCTCAAGACACGCTTGACCATAAATTTTAATTACTCTCCATGTCCCACGAAATGACATGTTTTCTATTTTCTTTCGTCCCAATTAAAATGACATACTTTGAAAATTACCCAAATTAACAAAGAATATGTTGTTAAATTCCCACTATGTGCTCTTTAACTTTGTTAGATTCTGTGTATCATGTATTTTCTAAATATCAAATTTTAGTACATCATTAATATACATAACTAAAGTTATCGGTGATCAAACATGATATGAGAAAGTTGACCGAAAAGTGTGCAAATTCGGCTGGGAGGGATTACATATATTCACGGAAAATTTATTTTATTAAAAAATAATTCAAAAAATGGGAAGAAAATATTGAAATTGGAAAAAAAATAACATTAATGAAAACAATGCATATAATAACCTTAGTAAAAAAATATAAATTATAATATATAATTTGAAAGAGATGTGAGAAATGCATCAACCTTGAGCTCTATTTATTGGATTTAAAAAATAATAATTCTAGTGTCGTTTCTATTTGTTTTAAAGAAAAGTGAGTTCATTAGATAGTGCACTGGGTAGACCTTTGTTTACAGATGAGTGTACAACCAATAAATTCAAGGTCTTGTATGCAAGGATGTTAATTGAGGTTGATATATCTCAAGAAATTCCTGAATATATTAACATCAAAGATATAGAGGGGGCAAAGTTGTGGTGTTAGAGAGGAAGCCTTTGTTTTGCAAGAAATTTCAAGTGGAAGGGCATCAATGCAAGACTGAGAAGAGGATTGTGCAGAAGTGGCTGATGATACAGAATGATAGTAAGGAGACTAGTCTAGAGGATGACATCGGAAATGATAGAATCCAGACGGTAATAGAGAAGAAAAAGAAGCAAAAGAAGGATGAATGGAGTGTAGTTAGCGCAAAAAAAGAAAGAAAAAGCAGTACACAAAGGATGGGAAAACGGAGCAGAAATATGGGGGAAACAGGTCTGAGGAAAGAATTTTAGTGTATAAGGGAGATCAACCTGGGATAGATGTGGATTTGAGTAGTAGTTCAGAGGAATTACCAAAAGCATGAGAATTTGGAAAGATCCTACATGCTCGTATGGTAAAGTCCCAGTATAACAACATGGAACGTGAGGGGGACTTAATAATGCAACAAAAACCAATGAGATTGGCTCCTGTTTCAATAGATTGAGGGTATCCACGGGTGTACTAATTGAAACACGAGTAAAAAAAGAAAATACATAATAGGTGAGAAAAAATCTGGGTGGAAAATGAGAATTTGTGGACAACTATGAGTCACATCAGAATGGTAGGTTGTGGATTATGTGGGATGGCAGGAAGGTGGAGATAAAAAAAAAAAAAAGTATGTTGAAACAAATCAGTTGTTACATGTAGGGGTGTATGACAGAATTGGTAGTCTCATGTACTGGTTTTCTGCTACATATGCAACAAATCAATTGAAGGAGAGGAAAACCTATGGAAGGATGTGGAAAAGCTAAAAAATCAAGCACAGGGGCATCCATGGCTACTGATGAGAGATTTTAACAATTTACTTTCAGTGACAGAATAAGAAGGAATGATGTTATGGTTTCTAAATTATTGGATTTGTAGGAGATGATGGACATAGTGGGATTATTTGAATGTGACAGCACAAGGGAGTTTTTCACGTAGTCTAATAGGCAGGCTGATTGCACTATCTACTCATGAATAGATAGAGCTATTGGGAACTTAGAATGGTTTTAGAAATACCCAGAAATTAAAGTTGATGTGATGGAGGCTAGAGTTTCGAATAATGATTAATTGCCTTTTGGATGATAATGAAGTTCTGGAAGCAATCAGAGTTAACTGGGAACAGAAAATAGAGGGCAAGGCCATGTATATGGTTTGGAGAAAATTAATATGGCTGCAATCTACTCTGGTGCAATACACAAGAATGGTTTCGGGCACTCATATGGAACTGGAAAAGGCTAGGGCAGAGTTAATCTCAACCCAGAGAGATCTTAACAACCAGAAGTTTAATAAGGAGAAAGTCCTAAGAGTGGTGAAGTGCATAGAAAGTGTAATGTAAGTGGAGTGAACTGGATCAGGAAGTGGCAAGTCAAAGAGCAAAAATCTATTGGTTAAGACTAGGGGATGGAAACAACGCCTATTTCCATGCCTCTGTGAAAGCTTAAAACAAGATGTTGGGGATCAATAAAATTCAAGTTAGAGATAGTGCTATGATTACTGATCAGAAAGGCATGGAAAGGGTGAGGAACTAACTGGGTAGAATACAAAGAACATGGAGAATATTTATGTGCAATTAATGAGTTCTTGTTACAGTTTGAATGTTGAAGAAAGGAGAAATATGATTGATAAGATTGCAGAAAAGGAAGTATGTGATGCTTTGAAGGGAATTGGCGATCAGAAGGCACCAGACAGAGATGGTTACAATGCGAAGTTTTTAAAAGATAATTGGAAGGTGATAAAAGACGATGTGCTGAAAGCTGTGGAGGAATTACTTGATATGGGTCGGCTTTACAGAGAAGTAAATGGTACATTAGTAACACTGATACCAAAAAACAAAGCTAAAAAAATGGTAAGTGACTTAAGGCCCATATCTTGTTGCTCAACCATGCATAAAATAGTGTCAAAAATATTAACTAATAGACAGTGTTGTCATTAGTAAATTAGTTCATGATAGCCATGTTGTATTTGTCCTTGGACGCAATATTCATGACCACATTATGCTGGCCTATGAATTGGTTAGAGGTTATGAAATCGACAGGGCTGAAGGTTAATCAAGCTAAATGTAGGGTGTATTTTGGAGGCTGTAAGGAGGAGTAGAAAAATGAGATTTTAAATTTGATAGATTTTACTGAGGGAGAACTTCCTTTTAAATATTTGGGAGTACCCCTAGCAAGTCGGAAGCTCATAGTAATGATGCGCATGCCATTGATAGAGAATATGACTGAAAGACTGAAGCATTAGAGTGCGAGGCTACTGAGTTATGCGGGTAGACTTCAACTTGTAAAAAGTGTGATGTTTGGTGTAGCAAACTATAGGATGCAGAGTTTTGCGGTGCCGAAATCAATTCTGCGACATATAGAGGCTAGATCATTCTTATGGTTTGGATGGGAGGGAATTACAAGAAAATCGTCGGTTTCTTGGGAAAAAATTGCTCACCAAAAAAGGAGGGTGGCCTGAATGTCATTCCACTGGTGGAATGGAATATGGCTTGTGTGTTCAGGACTCTGTGGAACTTGTGTAGAAATGAGGATAGTCTATGGGTCAAATGGATACATTCTTTTTAAATAAAAGATTATAAGTGTGATGAATGTGAAATTTCAGAGCTCGAGCTCTTGGCTGATGAAGAATCTGGGAAAATGTGTAGAGAAGGCAACAGAGATGGAGAAGTGGGAGACTATGCAAACATGGAGAAAGTCCAGGACCCGAAAAATCTATAATGATTTAAGGGGGGAGAATCAAAAGGTGCAATGATGCAAGCTATTTTATGACAACATAACGAGACCCAGATCAAAGTTTACACTTAATAGATTGCCAATGAAAGTGAGGTTGCATAAGTTTGGCTTTGCTAAGGAAACAGGGTGTCAATTTGTGGAGCTGAAGAGGATATGCAACACCTTTTCTTTGAATGTAGACAGACAAAGGAATTTGGATGGCTGCATCACATTGGTTGTGCATGGACAAGAACCCTAGGGTTTGGAACGAGGAAAAATAATGGCTGATAATGAGGGGTAAAGGTAAGGGATGGAAAGCAAACATTCTGAAATTGGCTTTGGCGGAAACAATCTACGAAATATAGAGATGGATGAATGAGGTTTTCTTTGGAAAGGAAGACAAAAATTTGAACACCACATGTAGAATTTTGGATTGCATTGTATATAGAGCTTGGATGAACCCTAAACTAAAAAGAAAAATTTGTACTGTATATGCTATGATAGGAGTATAGGAAAGAAATGAGAAGTCAATGTACTGATGCGGCAGTTTTGGGGAATGAAAAGTTTTACATATTTTTCTAAAAAGAAGAAGAAGTGAGTTTTGCTCGTTTCTTTCCATTTAAATCTGTCGGAGAGGAAAAATAAATTTGGATGATACGTCAACATTACTAATACTAGAGAAGAAGAGATAGGAAATCTTCCAACATATTCACCTCATCGCGTGGGCCCCGCCAAAACTCACGTGGGAGGAGAGTTCTCTCATTCGTTCTCCCCACCCTAGTTCTCTTTCTCTTTACCCGCTCACTCTCCACCAAATTCTTCCACTGTGGGAGAAAACTCGCCAAAACAATTTTTCCACTCCCTTAATCTCCCATTGCTTCTGCTACTAGACCATCTATAATATATTCATTCTCTCTCCTAACCACACTCACCTCACACTATCCTCTTTAATCTACCTTCACTACATAAACATAACCATGCACGATTCTACATCATCATTGTGGTCCTACATCATTATATTTTTCCCACACATTCTATGTCTTCTACTGAAAATGTGTGAATATTTAAATTGTAAACATATAGCATTAATCCATTTTTAAATAAGTTGAATAGAAAAACAAATCAAATCAATTTTTATCAAAAGTATGGATGAGAGGAAAAATAAAATTTGAAAGAGGTGTGACAAATGTATCAATGTTGAACTTTGTTTATTAAGAAAAAATATATTTGTATCGGTTCTTCATTACAAAAAAGAGTTATGTTTGTTTAAATCTGTTGAACCAAATATCCAAATAAATGGGATACATATCAATTAACCATTGAATGCATAATGAATAGAGCATTACCTTTTGCCTAGTCACTCCTATGTTGGCTCCACTTTCTTTGAGTGAAGGGAGTGCATTTTTGCACTTTCCACGTGAGAGTTTATTCTCACACACTCACCAAACTCTTCCCTCACTGCCCCATTGTGATTTCCAACTCTACTTCACTCTCGTCGCCAAAAAATATAAATTAGGAAAATGAGTGACACATTACAATTGGACTAGAGTAAATAAAATCTCCACCTCACTATCCGAGACCCACCAAATATGATTGGGAGGAAAGTTTTGGAGAGTTCTATCCTCCCTTCTCTCCTTGCGATGACGTTTTTACCTTCTACTTGCCTCCAAACTACCCCATTGTGAGACAAAACTCACCAAAACATCATCTCTCACTCTTCCATCGTGTATGCTCTAAATGCTCATACTCCCTCCGCCACAGTAAAAATGCCATAATTTTCTTTTTCGCCCGTCCCAACAAAAATGACATACTTTGAAAAGTACCCAAAATAGCAAAAAATATGTTGTTAAATTCTCACAGTGTCCTCTTTAATTTTAACATATTTCATACTGAGCCCACAACTTTATCAAAATATCCTTAATTTTCCACAATTATTCTCTGCTACATCAGTTTGCATAAAAAATTGAGTCAAAAGTAAATGCGTCATTTTTGTCGGGACAAAGTTAGTAGTTAAGTTGCAATGTGTTTCTTTTTTCCTTTTATATTCTTTGAATCTCTACATCTATCAATAATGCACATAAATCCCAATCATTCATGATTTTCACTTTACATGGTATTAGTTTTCTCTAATTTTTACCCCTAATCCCTTACCCTTTCTCTTTTTTCCCAGTTAATTTCTAACCCCTTGGGTTCTTTCTCCTCCACTTCAAACATCTAGGCAAGCAACATTTCAGCGTTGGTTTGAATTTGATTAGATTTCTGGATACGAATTAGGGTTTTCTAATTTATTTTCAAGATTGGAATTTTGGGAGGAGAACACTATACTCTTTTTTTTCATTGAATTTTTTGGTGAGGTAGTGTATTTACATTAGAAGTAATCTCGAAAATATTGTAATAGATTAGTTTTAATTTGATTAGATTAGATTTGGTAAGTTTAGAAATGACAGATTCATTCAAGAATTCAGCCAATATTTGGGTTGATTTGTTTGTATGAATTTAGTCATCATTTAGCTTGAATTAGGTATTTTAGTTTAATATAGGTTTAACTTCTTAAAGCTGTCCTAAGTCATTCCAGATTCTGATAGAATCTACCAAATCCTTGTCTTCTTTGTATTCTTGACGACCATACCTATCTACTATAAATAGGGGGATGATTTTCAACATTTTAATGACCTTACATATTTTATCAATCACATATTTAGAATTTGAGTTTATACTCTTTGCTTGTTGAGCATTAAACCTTAGATTTGTCCATTTAAGATTAGAGCTTAGAAGCGTTAGCATTCTTTGTATTAATTTTGGTGCAACTAGTGGTTGGATTCATGCGAATTAGTCCCTTGTGTTAGTGAGTTTCTTAAAGTTGTGTTTTTGAATAGACTTCGTCCGTGTCTTCTTGATGTCAAGAGGGTGCTTTGATCAACATTCGTTAAGAGTGCTTCTCAAAATCCCGCAATCCAGAGTTTTGGCAAGGATATTTATATCAATTCTATATTACCTTAGTCAGGTTGAAATATTTTTTAATTTAATTTTATATTCTTTTCATTTTATATTTTAATAATACACATAACCCTAATCGTTCAGAATTTCCACCTTACAGATCTATCATAACAAATTTAAGAAAATAAAGGGAGTACTACTCCCAAATCACAAATTATGAAAAAAAAATACATAGTGTTTCAAATTTATAGAATTTAAAAAGTAGAGTGTGTAAAAGGCACTACAAATTGTGTAAATTACGCCCAAATTTGAATATTCATATTATTTAGAAAAAAATCAAAAAAATCCTATATTCTTATGAATGTGGTAAAATAACCATATGTTCTAAAGTAAAGAAACAACCCTAAGTTTTCGTCAAATGGTGTCGTTATACCCAATATACTCATGATCGACGTTGATAGGGGACAATCCAGCATTGGCCATCCCATAAATGACCAACGCCAGATTTTGATCATTTCTGAAATTATTGACGCCATATTTTTCACAGTCAAAGTCGACATGGTTATTTCAGCATTTTTGACAGAAATTTAGGGTTATTTCAGCACTTTTAATGGAAATTTAGGGTTATTTTAACACTTTCAAAAACTTGAGAGTTATATTAGCACTTTCAAAATTATATAGGGTCATTTTGGCATTTCACCCTTAACTTTATTATTATTTATACTATCGCAATAAAATTGTACTTTATAATAATACATTTTAATTATAAATAAAAATTATAGAGTTTTTATTTTACACAATATTTATATTAAAATTTCAGATTTCTAAACTAATTTTTTAATTTTTTAAAAATATTTTATATTAAAACTATCAATGAAAGAAATTAACGTAGAGCTAAGTGATATATGACCAAACTCTAATATATTAAATGAAGTATAGATGAATTATTGTTTTTGATATTATTTTAATTCAATAAATTAAATTATAAATAATACTCATACCTAATTAAATACAATAAAAATAAGAAAAAAAACTAGGTGAAGCAAATAATGAGAAGAGGACAAAAACTTGAAGGATAAAATAAATCCAAAACGCAAAAACATCCCAAACGTACGCCAACTAAATACCGTATCACTATATATCTCGGCAACTGCATTGTATCATTTGAAATAAACCCTTATTTATTAATACTCTTAAATGAAAAGGTCATGTGTGAGACCGTTTTACAACGAGATTAAATATTAAAGTGTAATATTATAAAATTTAATTAGAGATAGGGTTTCAAATATAATTTAAGAAAATTTAAGAGAGTAATGAGGGATCTGGGTTCAAATACCACTTTTTCGGGGTGCAACACATAAATAATTGGGAATTAATGATTCCGGGTCATAAGAAACTCGAGGGTCAAGAATCCGGGTCGAAAAAAAATTCATGGATCAATTTTTCCTCAATCCAGGCAATGCGCTAATTTTTACTACCAGAGTTGATGTTTCATTTTCAGCACTTGATGTTTCAACGAATGTAACACCCTAAATCCACGACTCATTTGCTTAACGCAAGTATCGGGTCGGACTGAGCGTGCTACCGTGAATCCAACATATCGGATTGCTCAATTGCAGTAAGAGCAAATATAGTTATGCGGAAGCAATTTAGAAAATCCAAAATCTAACTTACTATTACAGTGAAAGTTTTAATACAAGTATTAAATATGATTTTTAACTAAAGCGCATGCAAAAATTCTAAGGAACCGGCAAGGATCAGTTTTACATAAATATTTTCCATAACTATAATATAACCTAAACCAACAGATTCTAAGATTCGCCCAAAATTTTCCCCCAAAAGAATTAAAGGCACCAGTGTACTTCACTCTACCTGTTCCGCTACACCTGTTAGAGTTATTTAAACTAGGGTATGCTTCTTGCTTAGTGAGGTTCCATCACTAATATTTACCAAGTCATATTTATTGATCACATGAAGAAAATAACCACAAAGATCCTATCATATAGTAAAAGGATACAGGTGGGATATGCCAAAACGCAGTCAAGTTCTTATATGACTACTGTGAATGACATCGGGGCAGAAACCCGCCAGTAGTGCCCGAAGGCTATCATGATCTAGAAATCCATATCCTCCAACCACACCCAATATGTTCAGTTATGAGCTCGTATCAATAACAGATGGTTATGCTAGCATACCATAAACGCCACGAGTAGTCGATCTAGTCGTACGATCCGGTCAATACCGTTCCCCGCCGATTTAGACGGAATTCCAATCGCGTCGGGGACCCTGATAAACACAGACAAGCAATCAAGTAGCACATAGTCAAATTTAACACATCAAGATAAAGTACAAGCTGGTCATCCACATATAATCAGTAATTAATTTCACATTGTATCATAATAATTAAGTCCAATATGATAAAATATACGTCGTGCTTAATTATTATGAAACAAAATAATAAAGATGAAAAGAGAATAATATCTATAAACATTTCATGCATTATATAAAATTCTCAAATATCACATTTAAAATTAACAAGTATAAAATAACATGCAATAATAAATTTTAATTTAATTTGTGTGAGTGCAATGAAAACAAGGCTCTTGGCCGACTCAATTGTTTCTTGGCCGACTTATACATTTCATTTGACAATTTTCCTTGCCTTCAGGCACACAGCTCAATAAAGAATGGCTGCATAAGAGTAATTATTGTGTCTCTTGACACATTGGGTAAAGAATGGCTGCATAAGAGTAATTATTGTGTCTCTTGACACATTGGGGTGGGTTGACCGCCCACCCCATTTCCTACCATTTATATACGGAGTATTTTTTCTTTATTAATTTATAATTGTAATGTATGCATATAAATAATATATATTTTTTCCTTATTTGTTATTAGTATTCATTTATCTCTTTAAATGGGTGAAAAATTGTCAATATTTTAGTTTCAATTGTAATTTCAATGTTACGAGATTTTATTACCAAATTTCAACAATAATATACATATTAATTAATAACTCAAATCTTGTCAATATTTTGATTTCAATTGTAATTCAAATATTACGTAACTTTATTACAAAATCCTAATAATATAGATATTTAATTAACGACTCAATTCATTATTTCTTAATGACTTATTCTTTTAAATGTGCGAATTGTATATCTTGTTTTTCCCCTAATTTGGCGTACTATTATTCATTTCTCATTTCTCAAAGAATTCTATAAATAAGTCAAGATTTTATTATGGCTAACATTATTTTTTATTTATCTCATTTCATTTTATTTTAGGTTAAAATTTCTTATCGGGTTTGGAGTTAGCCAAAAATAGTCGAAGAAAGCAAATAAGAGAATATGATTTTTGGTTAAGCCTAGTTATTAAATACATACAAAATTCATCAAGGTCGGGGGTTCACAACGAAACTGTGTGATGTTTTTTCATAAGCCATTTTTTCACTAATATGTTTTAAAGTTAAATTATGAACTTTTATTGTAAAATTTGGGTTTATATGTTGAAATTTTGACACTTTATACACGTTGACACTAGTTAGTGATATTTTATTATCTTAAATTTTAATTTATAGTTTATACTGTCATTTAGATTGATGTGTTAGTTTTTCATTGCATCCTTAAGGATTTTTATTGATGTTTCCTTTTTTGGAATATTACATTTTTATTTTGTGTATCCTTTGATGTTTCAACAATGCAAAATAGTTTTTTTAAAATTTTTATTACTGATGTTTTTTTTTCTCGATGTCAGTGTCATATTTTGATGTGCCACTAGGGATGATTATGGATTTAGGACCCGACCCAAACCCACATGATCTAGACCCATTGGGTCGGGTATGGGTCCAAAGAATTTAGACCCATCGGGTCCGGGTTCGGGTATGAGTATAGGTTTTAAGATACGGGTCCGGGTCTAAAATACTAAGACCCGACCCAGATCTAACCCGTAGACCCATATAAGCATAACTATATATAATTTTACCCAGATTTCTAAATTACTTTCATATTCTATTTGTATTTGTATTTCATATTTAACAAATAATATATATTGTATATTTTGTTATCTTGAAAAAATACTTCTAATACATACTGAATTTCAATTATTTGCATTTAAGATAATATATATTTTATTTAATGAAAAAAATAGAATATTAGACCCATTTAGGACCCATTTTGGACGCATGACCCGTTTTGGACTCATGACCCGTTTTGGACCCATCAGGTCTGGGTACGGGTCTAAATTTTTCAGACCCTACGGGTCCGGGTTGGGTCTGAGTCTAACTAAATTTTCTTAAGGTCGGGTCTGGGTCTTATTAGACCCGACCCAAACCCGACCCATTATCATCCCTATGTGCCACTTGATGTTTTAATTTTTTATGTGTAATTAAGTGTTTTTATGTGTTTTTAGTGTATTGGTTTGATGTTTATGTATTCTAATTTGATGTGTAGTGTAGTGTTTTAAATTTTATGTAAATTTTAGTGTTTTTATTTGATGTTTCAACTATTTTTATTTGATGTATTTTTTAGTATTTTTATTTGATGTTTCAACTATTTTTATTTGATGTGTTTTTTAGTGTTATCATTTGATGTTTAACTATTTTAATTTGATATGATTTTTTTGTGTTTTATAATTGTTACTTAAATATTTCATTTTGATATTTTTTGTGTTTTTACTTGACATTTAATTTTTTTTGATATATATATATAGAATCTATTATGATGTTTAACTATAATTTAGTGTATTTTTAGTGTTTTTATTTGATGTTTAACTATTTTAGTTTGATGTACATTTCAATACTTTAATTATTTAATTTGATGGTTTAGAGTTTTTATTTGATGTTATTTATTTTTAATTTGATGTGTTACTAGTTAGATGTGAATTATAGTATTAATGCCCAATACATATCATCCCAATAAATCTATGTTTTCAACCCAAAATTAATCAAATTCGACCAGTCCCTTCCCATTACCCGAACACGGCTGGAACCCTAACCACATGAATATGTCGTTTTGACGGCAGTAGACATCACTGGAAATTCGTTCCCTTCCAATACGATGCCGACGTTGGCGCAAAATCTAGCTGAATCGGACTTTGACGACGACATCGCAAAATCCTCGCGATTCCGACTTTTCGGACAACGCCGGCGAACCCATTAATGAATCCCCTCAATGACGATGACACTATTCCAATGAGGAGACGACATTATTCTTGTGATGACAACACAATTGGTCGGTCGTGTTTTTAACAACGGATTTCAACGACGATGATTGGATCTGTGCCGACGAAAGAGTTGTGTCCGTATTCACCAGGAAACACAACAAGGGAAGTTTGAATTGAACGGGACTGCCGTTGAGGATCTCCGACGACGAAACAATGAAGAAGATGTCAAAGACGCCAATGCGAAGCTCCAAAGCGGCGACAATGGCAGATTTCGACGGATGAGGGAAGGAAGGTAGAAATTATGTTTAATTGCAGATTGATCCCTATATTTAAAGTTACCCAAAATCTAAATAACTATAGTTTGACCCCCGAATTATTAAATATCTTATTTTTTATATTCATTATTTATAATTAGTCCCTCGTCTGACTCCTTTCAAATAAATAAATAATTTTTTAAATATATTAAATAGCAAATAGTATAGTTTTATTGGGTTAGAGGAAGTATCAATTATTGAAATGAAAAAAATAAAACAGATGTTACCTGTGGAATATTACACGTACTCCCTCCGGTCCTTTCTTTATGGTCCCCTTTGGCTGACATTTTTTTCCATGACATGTTCGACCATCGATAATTTTATTTTATATAATAACAGACATCGCGTGACATGTTTTTGCGTAACTTCTAAAAAGTAAAATTTTATATTCCATTACCATATGTAACTAAAGTTATCGGTGGTCAAACATACACTTGAAAAATATTAGAAAAAAGAGAGATAAAAACAGAGGACCAGAGGCAGTATAAGGTAACAAGAGGTTAGTGGAACTGAACCCTTTTTTAGAGAAATGTTTCTTTTAATGAAACAGCAAAACATGTAGCAACAACGTAAAGTGAGCAGGATGGTTATGTGCAAGAGCTTGGGTTTGGGGACCATCTTCTAACTTTTGCTACCCTTTCTCTTTATAGATCAGAAGAAGAAGGAATTTAGGAGACCAAAATCAACATTTATCTATAAACTGTGCTGTGTGCTGGTACAATATAGTGCCTGCATTGATCGTATATTCGTACTCCCTCTGATTTTCTAACATTAACACACTTTCTTTTTTAGCACAATTTTTTTTATTATTGTCTCCTTTCATTTTTTGGCAATTCCCAAGTTATTTTCATCCACTCAATTTACTTTTCACTCTTTCAATGAATTCTCAACCATTAATTTTACCTTCCTAAATCTTTGTGTCAAAAGCAAATGTGCCACTCTTAAAGAACCGTAGGGAGTATATGATTGCAAAACTTGCTTCCGAAGTATAGACACATAATTAAATTAAATTAAATTAAAATAAAATAATTAAATTAAATTAGAGTAAATTTAATTAAAACATACAATATTTAAATAATTTTTATTAAATAAGAAATAAACTAAATTGAATTATCTAGAATTATAGTTAAATTTAAAAAACATAACCTAAAAACTATTTAGCTTTTCAATAAAATGGTGGCGTAGATGAAGATTTAGTTAAAGCAAAACAGATTCATCAAGAAACTGAGTCTCAAAATACAAAAAAACTGCTATGAACACAAGAGCAGCTAGTTCAAAGAGAAAATCGATTTTGGGGGAATTTTCTGTATACTGAATTAATTAATTGAAGAGGTACATGATTGAGTTTTATACACAGAGCAAAGAAGCCTCAACTGTAAGTGCTAACTACCAAAAATAACATCTATACTAACTAACTATTAACAGAAATATACAGTTAACCAAAACTACCAAAACTGTACAAATAACTGTCTCTATACCCCCCCCTCAAGATGAGGCTGTTGTGATGGAACAGAAGCCCATCTTGAGAAGAATAGGAAGAAAATGTGAAGCCGA
>JAULKM010024942.1:0-13981 GCA_032355605.1 Rubia tinctorum
TATAGGGGTGCGGGGGAGAGGTGGAGCACCAGCGTGGGGGAGGGGATTTACAGAGCCGACACGGGAGAGAGGATTTCCAGAGGCGGCACTTGGCGGCGGGTGTTGGAAGTTGGAGATCCAGCTTAGGGTTTAGGGTTGAAGAAGAATGTTAGGGTATAATGGTCATTCTACTTTTAGTTTAGGGTTTTTATTAAGAAAGAGGTATTTATGTCTTTTCATTATTAGTCAATGCCGGAAATCGGCCAAACGGTTAAAATTGAACATTTTGATAATCTTATAGGGTTACTTATGCACTTTCAGATTTTACAAGGTCATTCCTGCACTTTCTCAATCTTATAGGGTTATTTTTGCACTTTTCCCAAAAAATTAAATTGCGCGCCTTCTTATAGAGAATTGAACCCCATTTCGACGGGATCACTTATATTTTCAGCCACGTATTATCGATGCTCACCTGCGACTCTTGGATTGGACATTAAATTTAATGTTAAGAGTCAGTATATTCTACGTGGCAATGAGAGTTCATTCTAACGAATCCCGCACTGAAGATGCTCTAACGATGCTATTTTTGCCAATCCAACACCGCCGTTAATCATCGTTCTCCGTCGGAAACCCTCCACCATCTCCTCATGTAACTTTTAATTGTCTAATTGATCTCCTCTTGATGATTGCTGATTTGATTTATTCAAAGGAGTAGGGTCAGTTTTCCCGCCGAAAAGTAATTGTGAAAAAACAAATGCTTACAATCCTGGGCAATCCATTTCAAGAGGAAGTCAAGCTAAATGAGAGCACTGAGGTTCCCGCCGAGATATCAATTTCTCAAGAATTCATATCCTCGTGTCTATTGCTTTGTTTGCATTTTGCTGAATTCCTTTTACTCGCTCCTTATAATTGACCTTACTACTCTCTGACTAGATATTTGTGTTTCTTTTGTTTAGATGTTATGTCAAGTAAGGAGACACAAACGGACTGCGAATTGTTACACCATCGACGTATTAAATTATCCAGCTCTTGGATCGAGAAATTGCTGATTAGTGAGAGAATGTTTTCCCGTAATGATTCTGATTAACACTGGAGAGAATAAATAGAGTACAAGGTAATCCAGTTCTAATATAACTCTGACATAGTCAGCAAGAATAAAATCTCATCTAATCATCTATTTGCCTTATTCTAACACCCCCTTCAAGTGAAGCGTCAAATGCTTGTCGGCACACAACTAGGACCTAAAGAACTCGAACAGCAGACGAGAGAACCACTTGGTGAAAATGTCCGCAATCTGAAGAGAGGTCAGAACATGAGCAACTCGTAGCTTGCCGGAGGTCACTAACTCACGAACAAAATGGTAGTCAATGTCGATGTGCTTCGCCCACTTGTGCGCCACCGGATTCTGAGCCAAAAAGATAGCGCTACTGTTGTCACATAACAGTAGCAGGGAGCCAGACAGCAGGAGTCGAAGATCATAGAGAAAGTGAGTGAGCCAAACAACCTCTGAAGCGGTGTTGACAAGAGAACGATACTCAGACTCTGTACTGGATTGAGAAACAGTGAGCCGTTTCTTGGCACTCCAGGAAACAAGGTTCCCGCTAAGAAAAATAGCATATCCATAAGTAGACCGACGAGTCTCCAGTCAGCGTGCCCAGTCAGCATCAGAATACTCCAACACCTCGGGAGAACTAGCAGAACGAAAGCTAAGACCAAAATGAAGTGTACCACTAACATAGAGTAGAATCCGTGTAACCGCAGGAAAATGATCATCTCTGGGGTCTTGAAGATACTGGCTGACCATGTTGACTGAGAAAGCCAAGTCTGAAGGTGATGGTGAGATACTGAAGAGCACCAACGAGGGAACGATGCAGAGTCAGATTCCTGAACGGAGGACAGGTCGAATTGTGCAATTGAGATCTAGGAACAAATGGCGTCGAGATTGGTGCATCATCAGACATACCGGCTCGAGTCAGAATGTCCCGAGTATACTTCGATTGGCCAAGAAGTAAACCTGATGAAGTAGATGAAACTTCCAGGCCAAGAAAGTAATGAAGAGCACCGAGATCCTTGATCTCAAACTCTCAATGTGTCTGATCAATGAACTGTCGAAGAAGAGTCGAGTCGTTTCCGGTAAGAATGATACCGTCCACATACATAAGGAGATATAGTAACGATGACCCACTCGAAAGAACAAATAGAGAAGTGTCTGCTGAGCCGCACTAAAAACCAACTGAATCAAATAAGTGCTGAAACGTTGGAACCATGCCCGAGGGGCTTACTTAAGACCACAAATAGCCTTTCGCAAGTGACAAACATAATCCAGATGAACAGGGTCCTGATATCCAACGGGTTATTTCATATAAATCAAAGTATCAAGAACGCCATTAAGAAAAGCGTTCTTAACATCCAGCTGATGAAGCGACCAGGAACGCATTGTAGCAATGGTGAAAACTGTCCAAACAGTGGAGGCTTTGATCATGGGACTGAAAGTGTGGTCAAAGTCAAAACCTGGAGTCTGTGAGAAACCATGCGCCACAAGTCTGGCTTTGTGATGATCAATAGTGCCATCCGGTTGATATTTGAGCCTATAGACCCATTTGGAGCAGAAAATTTTAGCATCCGAAGGTCGAGGCATTAAGTCCCAAGCGTGCTGGCCACGAAGAGTTGTCATCTCGTTATTCATGGAAGAAACCCAAGCCGAATCCTGACGAGCCGTGCGATAATCCATGGGCTCAAACTGAGCAAGTAGAGCAGCAGTGAGACCATGAGCGACAATGTCCGAATAATTCCTGCGCTAATTAGCACTAATAGTCGACCTAGTAGTAATCAGATGAGTCCGAGGTGGAGAGACCGTAGGAGCAGTCGCGACCGGAGAAGTGGCCAGTGAAGGGGCCGATGAACCGGGTGGGCTGGTCGATAAACCAGGTGAGTTGGTCGATGGGGGTAGCAGGATACATCAGAGTAGCCACTGGATGGTCCAAATCGGCAGAGCAGACAGAATAAGGTGCCGTAGTCGATGAGCTAGGGGAGCTGGATACCAAAGTGACAAGACGAGTAGGAGGAGATGCCACAGTGGAAGAAGTAGGGATATCAGCTGATGTATCGACGAGATCCAAAAAATAGAGACATCTAGAGAGGATGTAGGTACTAAAGCAGAACTAGAGGCACAAGGGAAGAAAGTGTCGTCAAACCGAGCATGTCTAGTGACATATATCTTTCTAGACGTAGGATCCAAACATCGATATCCCTTGTACTGGGAGTTGTACCCAAGAAAGATACAAGGCAAACTGCGAGGGGCAATTTTGTGAGCTGCATATGGACAAAGATAAGGGTACACACGACAACCAAATGCATTGAAGTTCGTGTAAATAGGAACTCGGTCATTAAGAACATCACATGGTGATCGCCCGCCAAGAATAGGAGTGGGCAACCAATTTATTGTATAAGCAGCTACAGCAAAGGCGTGAGGCCAGTGAGAAAGAGGAACATGAGAGTTGTATAACATAGATAAGACCATCTTAGCAATGTGGTGGTGCTTTCGCTCAGCCCGACCGTTTTGCTCAGGAGTATACGGGCAAGAAATCTGATGGTGAATGTCCTTTGTCTGAAAGTGAGAGTGTAAATGACCATTTACAAATCCAGTCATTCCATCATTCTGAAACACCTTAATTGTGAAAGAGAACTGGTTCTCCACAAAAACCTCAAAATGGTGATAAATTTCCCAAAAATCAGATTTGCGGGGTAGTGGGTAAAACCACGAGGGTCGGGAATGATCAACGAGGAAAAGAGCATAGTAGGAGAATCCATCAGCAGATAAAATAGGAGAGGGCCCCCATAAGTCATAGTGAACTAGATTAAGTACTCTAGCAGCACGTTTATCATTTGTATAAAACGATAAATGCTTACCTTTAGCCTTTTCACATGCATCACAAATGGTAGGCTTCGGAAAAATTGACGAGACAGATAAATATCCAGAAACACGCAAACCAGAAATTACGGAATACGGAACATGACCAAGTCTAGCATGTGAGTTTTCAAAAGATGCACGGGACTTATTTGATTCCACGGTAGACAACAAAGTATATGCACCATAGTCTAAAACATAAAGTTCATTTTCACTATGACCGTGACCCAAGGTTTCTCTAGTGATTCTGTGCCGAATAATAAATGAGCGATCATCAAAGCAGACAAAAACATTCAAATCATAAGTTAATTTGCTAACCGAGAGCAATTTTTTAGTGATATCAGACACAATAAGCACATCATAAAGAGACAAAGATTTAGAAATCCGACAATCACCAACATGAGTAATAGGGAGTTGAGAACCATTACCAACACATACCCTAGAAGAACCATGATAAGGTGTGACATGTTCAACAACATCAGAGGATTGTACCATGTGTTTTGTGGTGCCAAAATCTACAATCCACTTGGAGCCACCATGTCGTTGATGATGAGAACAACTAGTAAATCTTTAAGTATCACGCCGTCGAGAATTAAAATGAGCTATATCCGTAAGGGAAAAAAATCATCAAAAATCTTCCCAAAGAACGCCAGACGCATGAAAAGAAGCATGGACAGAAGCTGGAGTGTAAATTCATGCGCAGGGGTGAAGGGGGGCGTGCGTGTAACTCATGCGCGTGAGGAGACGTGTTGGTACAATGCCGCACTTATGGACGATGCGCTTTCCAATTTATCCCGTGTGGGTATGAAGCACCTGAGTGGTCTGCCCGGGGTGAATAAACTTTGCATGTAGGATGCGTGGATCTCTGGTTCCGTCGACCTAAGGAAGATGATGACCCGATGAAGACGTCGACCAAACAACGATGGATCTCTGATGAAGACTTCGACATAACTAGCGCCGGTGAGGTCACTAGAGCTTATTGACGCTGCCGATGTAACTGATGGATGTCGAAGATCGAGAGAAGATGCTTTTGGAGATTCCAATGAAGACACCAGAGAAACCCGTGTGGACATGGACGTCGACCGCCAGAAACTTGAGAGGGAATTCACGTCGGAGGAAGCCGGAGAAGAAATGGATGCGGGCGGGAAGATATGTCAGCAATGGAAAAGAAAAGAAAAGAAAGATAAAGAGAGGGGGGAGATATTAGGGCCAAGATTTGTGAGGCTATGATACCATGAAAGCGTGATTTCTCATAAAAAATAATTTATTACTGTAAAGAATAAATAGAGTACAAAAGAAAGGCTAGTACTAGTATAACTCTAGTTTAGTCAACAACTCTATCTAGAATCAAATTAAATCAATCAGATAATTGACTTATTCTAAATTTATTTTTTCCATTTCGTTTCATGTACATTTCACTAGGGGAATACATAAAGGGGTTTGCATATCAACAGGGAACTCGCAATGGCAGTCCCTCTAAAACTGCGCACAACAAAAAGAGGGTATGCGGCTGCAATGGGTGTTAGCCCATCAGCCATGTATCGTTGGATCAAAGAGGGTTCCATTCACAGCCAATCAAGTGTCATAAAGCCAATAGTCTTAGAAATTAATCAACTTCACAGGTTATACAACTCGATTTCTCATTTAAAGCATGACACAAGTGTAGGAAAAACCGGTTTTATGGACATGCACCATGTTATTCACATGGACGAGAAATGGTTTTACATATCCAAAGTGACTGAGAGGTACTATCTTCTCCCGGAAGAAGAAGAACCTCACCGGGTTGTGCAAAACAAGAGGTACATACAAAAAATTATGCTCCTATGTGCCGTTTGTCGGCCTATCATAAACAATGAAGGGGATATTATGTTTGATGGGAAAATAGGAATTTGGCCTTTTAGAAAAAAGGTAGCAGCAAACAAAGATAGCAAGGATAGGCCAGCTAGAACTCTAGAGACCAAACCAATCAAGTCAATAGACAGAGAAGTAACCAAAGAGTTCATGTTGAACAAATTAGTACCAACAATCAAAAGAAAGTGGCAACTGTTTGCTAGCACAAATATTACAATTAGACAAGACAATGCAAGACCCCACATATGTGATGATGCTAGTTTCAGAAGGATTGCAAGTTCATATGGTTTTAACATCAGGTTAGGGTTTTAGCCACCAAATAGTCCTGATTTGAATATCTTAGATTTGGGATTTTTTAATTCCATTCAATCCCTGCAACACAAGATAAATTCCAGAACCCTAGATTAACTCATACAAGCAAATGAGACTGCTTTTGCTGAACTACAGTCACAGACATTGAACAAAGTATTCCTAACTCTACAAAGTGTTGTGGAGATCATGAAATGCAAGGGTTATAACCGTTATAAACTACCACACATGAAGAAGGAGGCACTACTACGAGCTGGAGTGTTACCGGAGAACATAGAAGTTGACACTCAGTTAGTAAAGGATAGCCTACAACACTTGATAGACGCAAACAAGGCAAGTGGGCTGGAATACATTATTCAACTTATGATGTAGAATGCAAGGTGTATTCAGATTTTGATTTTTGAGTAGGTTGGATTTTGTAGAAGTAATTTGTTATTGATACAAACATGGGCTAGGTTTTTTAAGCATGTCTGTAATCCAACCGATTATGCAATCAAGAACTAAGAAAAGTTTTATCTATCATTTGCTTTGTTTATATTTTAGAATTTCAACAAATGTAACTACCAGTAAATTTTATAATACCATTCTGCTGGAAAGATAATTACACCAACAATCATCAGACCGTAAACAACACATACATGCGAAAGTCAGCCACAACACACATAATCAGCCAAAAATTACAGACATTTCATCTCAAAATAATACAAGGTAGAGATCAAAGATCAAAGATTAGTATGAGGCATATAAGTCACAGATCATAGATCACAGAATAATATAAGGCAGCACAGGCACTGAACCACAACAATCAACCAAGTATGGGGGTTGAAGAGAATAAACCTTCACACATGTACAACAAAAACATATATAAAGAAAACAGAGCTGAAGGAGAAGGGGTGTCACTCGGGTGAAAATAGATCCATTTGGACACAAGTCCTTCATACGATCTATATATATTATTTAAAGGAGCTGGTGTCCATTGGTGATGAAATCCAACGGTCAAATTATTAGTTTCCATTTCCTGCTTTTAGATTGGTTTCCCCCTCTAAATAAATCTGCACAGGTTACAAAAACCATTTAGGCAATGACGATGAAGGTCAGTAAATGTAAAAATAACAGAAAAAGTATCATCCACTTACATGCATTCCTCGTAGTAACTCGGGAGGTGTAGAAAAGTTTTTTGCCACCTCAATGTGGACATGGACAAGTATGGTTCATCGTTCAGTACCAGAAACAAGTAAAACTACGATGAGTACCAGATTCAGAAGCAGATAAATAACAAATTTAATATTACAAGCACATGTAATAACTAAGTTCAAAATACATTGTTGCAAAACACATTTACTTTCTTGTTCATGGAATACATTAAAGGAGATGAGCAGTACCTTTTAGTAAACTCTCCGTGATCCTTGAGGAACTCAGTAATATTCTCCAACAAATCTTGGAAACACAGCAGAGTTCTATTATCATCTGATACAACAAAATCTACAAATTAGGTATTTTGGCATAACCTACAGGAATCACCTAGTTTTAAATTTTTTTATTAAACTAAAAGTAGTAATCACATTTTTCTTCTCCAGGAAAACCTCGACGTCTTTGGATAATACAATACACATCCTAGAAGTTTCAACCTGAGTTTGTAATCAACATATTTTCTGCAATTCAATTCAACATTTCGGCATAAATCAACATAATAGCTACCATAGCCATCATGATCTCTTATTTCTTAAACTGTGATACCAATACCACTAATCTTAGTTTTAAAAAAATATGTCATGAGTACAGGATCTGAAAATCTCATTTGAAAAAAGTGTACACAAATCTCGGAATAGAGTTTATCATAATGTATGGTTCATCATAATTCCACAGACTCAGTTTATAAAATTAAATAACACAAACTCAGTTAAAGACCTTGCTGGTTCCATTCGTAATTCCACTAAATAAGTTTTCAAAAAATTACACACTTCTACATTGTTTGAATCTCAGTTCAAAAAAAATCTTGAATCTCGAAAAGCACGGCTAGGGAACATAATAAAAATATACAACACAAATTTCAGGATTCTCTGGATTACCTTATTTTCTACAACAAATCCCCCAACTCCATATTTCAATCTCACTGGGAACGCTGCGATTTGGATCCTTCTGGAAAGAGCTCAGTAGTGTCTTGTGTGCTAGAGGGTGAATAGCTGACATATTAACTCTAACACCATGGACCAGGTAAACGCCCTCAGATAATGGTGGTTGCTCCGGTGAAGTAACGACGCCGTCCTCCCCGTCGGCATCGTCCTTGTTTGAGTTAGAGGAGTATGTGTCAGCACATACTGCATTTCCATCAGGTGTATTATACAGCATGGGACCGGATCGGTAACGAGGCAGCCCGAACTTATGGTCGGTGGTGCTTCGGCGCCGTGAGACTGGCCGGAACGACGGGGCGGTGCACCGAATCGTCGCTGGTGGACTACCAGTGGCGACACAAAAACACAAGGCTGATTCAACTTCATCATCGAGCGTTTGGACCTGGACCTCAGTTTCAGGGACAATGGTGTCGTCACTATAACTATGAATGGGGTATTGGGTTTCAGATTCGCCGGGAAGTCCATAAGAACGGCTGATAATTGCTGAACAAAAGAGGAAAAATTCAGTTTGGCAAGGGTTTTCGTCTGAGAGGCTAGAAAAAGAGGGTAATGGCTGGGAGGAAGAGGAAATCAGAAAGATTAGGGTTATCAATTTACAAGGAGGCTTTTGAGAGAAGGGGTAGGGTTTCTTCAATTTGGGTTTTGAATTGGGCCTCGTCTTCATTTATGAACTGAACAAACCAGTACTCCCAGTGAAAACAATGGAGTAGTTCTTGTTATTATTTTTCGCCCAATGAAAACAATGGAGGGAAAGATTGACAAATGCTTTGAGTCACCTCACCTAATTAAGCTCCATTTTAGGATAGCTTTAGTGTCCTTTCAATAGGATATAATTCAGAATTTACAAGGACATAATGGGTAATATTAATTTGGTCCCCTTCCTTTTTTGGCATTTTCACAAAGTGTGCCACAATAAAAAAAATACCCACTTATGATAAGTGTGTCAATTCCAGTGAAACAGATAGAGTATCATGCTTTTCTCAGTGCCAACGAACCTACCTGCTGGCTATTATTAGTTAACTTTTTGCATGATTGATATACGAAGAAACATGATTAATTTATGACGGTTTTTGTTTCCCTCCATAATTTTCAATTGTATTTGCGCACGCGACTGCTATACCAAATCCTTCATCTGATTACGATTGATCACCAAAAGGGGGAAATCGGGTTGTACTAACTGATATTCTATTTAATAGAGTTATAGAATGAATAAACCATGGATACAGAACAAATTTTTTTTGGATCGCAATATCACACTCTTTATTTTACTTAATCACGTCATGTATTTTTGTACAAATGAAATATCTTTTTTGTATTTTTGTATATTTTTAATTTCAATCTGAATTAAATCTGAATTTATGAATCAATTTAATTACAAATTAATTAATCAATTTAAATCTTAAATAAATAATCCAGGAGGTGGTCGGAGCCAGGCGGTGGGCGGAGGCTGGAGGCCGGCTGTGGTCGCCGGAGATTGATTGTCGCCGGAAATTGTTTGTCGGCCGACCATGGGATTCGCCCGCCGGTATTTCCTGTTCGCCGGCCATTTCTTCCCATCGTTCCTCTGCTCTCCGCCGTCGGTACTCCGCGATCTCTTATCTTTCCACCGTTCTTCGCCGCCCGTTCTACCGCCGACCTCCGCTCTCCCCCGCCGTTCTCTTTCAACCGTTCTTCACCGCCTGTTCCGCCGCCGACCTCCGCTCTCCCCCGACCCTTTTCTTTCCACATCCACGGTCATCTCCCTTATCCCAGTCTCAGCTCCGGTTCACATTCTTCGCTCCGGTTGTCATTCTCCGATCCGTTTCTCATTCGCCACTCAATTCTGGTTCTCATTCTCCGCTCCCTCCCTTATTCCCTTATTCTCCACGGTTCTCTGCTCCGCTCCGCTCCGGTTCTCATTCTCCACTCCCTCCTTCATTCTCTGCTTCAGTTCTCATTCTCATTCTCCCTTCCGGTTCGCGTTCTGATTATGCCTTCCGGTTCTCCTTTCGGTTCGTCATTCCTGTTCGTTATTCCGGTTCTCCTTCTGGTTCGTTATTCCGGTTCTCCTTCCGGTTTTCCCTGTTTTTATGCCTTTCTGGTTCTCATTTCAAAACCAGATTTCCTTCTCATTTTCCTCCCTTTTTCGATTCTCTCTTCATATTTGCATTTCACTTTCCGGTCCTCTTTCCCCAACTCCCATCTCCACACATTTAATGTCATTTAATCCGAAAATAGCACCAAAAAAGTCTATAAAATTTGTTGTAATTTCAGAGGTGATAAAAAAATTTCACAACATTAATCTACATTTGGGAGGTCAAAACTCCATGTCTTTTTATGAGGTATTTTTTTAAAATTTAATTGTTAAAGCTATGACTTATTAATTGTTTAAATAGAAGATTATATTATATTTTATGTGATATTTTATTATAATTTAAAATTTAGTTATATTATAATTTAAATTGTAGTTATATTATAATATAAAATTTAGTTATATTATAATTCAAAATGTAGTTATATTATAATTTAAAATGTATTTTATTATATTTGAAAATGTAGTGATATTTTATTATATTATATTTTATGTGATATTTAATTTTGTTCTAGATTTCATCATTAAAAGTTGATAAAATGTTAATTTTACATAGTAAGATTAAAAAAACTAATCTAACTTAAATTAGTATTATATATAAGAGATCATAAAATGTGTAGGTGTTTGTTGTCATTTATAAGAAACACCTACACATGAATTAATTCGGTAGCACGTTAATGAGGGATCGGTAGGATAGTCATTGTGTAATTGTATACATTATGTCGTTTTAAAATTGAGTTTGAAAATAATTATGAGGAAAATAAATTTGCTGAGTTTGGTGATAATTTTGGTACATATTTTAGTATATATGAGGATTTATGATGATTTATGAGGTTTATGGGGATTTTATATATTTTGGTCAAAACTCCATGTCTTCTTATGAGGATTTATTTTTTGTGCGTGCCCGAAAAAAATTATTTGATACATAATGTTATTTAAGGATGGCAATGACTCAAATGGAGCGGTTCCACGTGAGAATGGTTACTCAGCATTTGCGATAGCAAATGTGTTTCCAAGCCATATCGAAGCTTTTTCGTACCTGCAACAGATAACCCTTCGTGTTGGATTTCAACTTGTCATGAAGTCGTACAAAAAAATAATAATGGGCCCCTAAGAATTTATTGTATTTGCAATTGGGGTCAGAATGACAAGACCGTTGACATGAGCGATTCTGATATCGTCCGAAGAAGTAACACGTCGACTAGAAGTTGTTATTACCCTTTCATGATTGTTATGCGAGAGTGTAAAATAGGGGATGATTGAAACATTCAATCATGCAAGGATCCTCGGCGAGGGACTCACAACCACCAGTTTTCAATATACTCTGAGGGGAATAGACAGAGTAGCATGCTCCATGATGAAGCGAAAGAAATGATAAGAGAATTGACGGATGCCGAGACAGCTCTTAGACTTATTAATGTGAGCCTTAGTCGTGCATTTCCGAGCTTGAATAAAACCATTAGGAAAATATATAATGAGCGGTCGGTTTATGGAAGAGAAAGGCAATGAGGGTACGATACAGCTGAGAATTTTTAGCACCTGACCACCTCCAACAGTTACGTTACTAGCCATCGTGCAGCTCCTAAAAGTACTCTGACCCATTTATTCTTGGCTCATCCTGAAGCCGTTGTGGCATTCCAGACTTATCCATGGATCGTGGCCATCGATTCAACGTATAAGATAAACCGATACAACATGCCCTTGATTGTGATGGTTGGCATGTCTCCGTGTAATTTGAATTTCCTAATAATTTTTTCCATTATCTCCGTGAACTAAGAAGATTGCTTGTCGATGGATCTGTCCCTGAGGTTGTAGTCATTGATCGTGAGCTGGGATTGATTAGGCAAATTCAGGTAGTATTTCTAGACACAAAATTTTCTTTGTACTTGGCATATTAAAAAGGATGTGAAGGCATGTGTTAATGTGTTAACAAGGAGTAAGAGGAATGGGGCATACTTCAAAAGTGGTGTATGGCCACGAGTTTGCAATGCCTCTACCATCGTTGCATATGAAGCTGCATTGACAAATTTGAGGGCTTGTTTGGCTTCGAACGTAGCTGTTATTAATTAAATTGAGACAACATGGCTCAACCCCTATAAGGAGAAACTCGTTCGGGCATGGACGGATGAATATCTTCATTTTAGGAACACAACTACATGTAGTGTCGAAAGCGCACACTCATCATTGAAAGGGTGGTTGCAAACATCCACCGGTTCCCTGGATACAATATGGAGGCGTGTCGACCGGATAATATCCGGCCAGATTACTAAGATTAAGGATGGTATGAAAAGATCAAGAACGCACACCACTAGATTGCACCGTACAGTCATTTTCCACAACCTGTTCAACCATGTGTCTGAATATTGCCTGGATAAGTTGAAAACAGAGAAGAGGAGGGTGGAAACACTTGGAGCACGAGTTTATGCCTATTGTGGTTGTGTAGTGCGTTTGACGCACAGAATACCATGTGCTTGTGTCATACATACGGAAATTGACCAAGGAATCCCCCTGTACTTGGACGACATTTATCCACTGTTTAAGACATTGGTTCTGGGTGTCAAATTGCATAGAATGAAAAATAATTTCCGGGGTGATCAAGGCAATCATTGTTCAACAGTCAGTTGGAGAAGTTGGCCTGTAGTGATCCATCAGTTCTAGGTTGGGTTTCTAGCTTCATAGAGGGGCAGCTGCATCCAGAGAACTGTGGCATTGAAGAGCCGAATAATGTTACGAGGACACATGGAGACCGAGCGAGCAGGTCCCCGGTCAAGATCTACAAGGTGGTCACCCAGCTACCACGAGCACGTAAACAAGCGTTACAGGCCATCTTCGAGCCGACATAGTTCCAGGTCACCGAGTTGCGGTTCATCAGGGCGAGGAAGTCAACATGGTATGTCTCCCCACATTATGCAGTCATTTCATTTTAACATCATAATAATTTAACTTTGGAAGATTTAAAATGTTTGGTCATGATTATAATGTTTCTCCCGCAGCAACATTCCCCTATCTTGAAAATGTTCCCCATATTACCAGGCGTGACATCGAGGGCTGGAATGTTGTTGAGGGTTACAAAAATTGTGGCTTCCGATGCGTGGCTGATGCATTCCAAGTAAATGGTGAGGGTGACTGGTCTGGAGCCCGTCAGGCGGTTTTCAACGAGATTTCGACCCATTGGTCAGATTATGTTCCTATATACAGTTCGAAGGACGACGTTGAATTGTCCATGACCCGTATAAATCACTCTAGAGGACCATGTGGTCGTGAACATTGGTTCATGGTAATTAGGGATATGTTTCCTGTAGCCACCTACAACAACACGGTTGTAGTTTTATACTATATCATGAGGAACGGGTCTGAAAAATTTTGTTGTATAGTTTTGCCATTGAGAGTGGGCGGAAGATAGGAAGGAACAATGAGGGATCTGTACATCGTATATGTGAGAAGTTCGATCCATTTCATAAGGATACATGTGAAGGGAAACTGCCCCATACCCCCGGTGTTTGACCAGTGGACGGTTTGCAGAAATTCTGATGTTGTTGGGTGGGAATTACCCTATCGTAGGAGGATAGCTGTTTGGAACAAAGCATACCTCTAAGTCTAATTAATGGAAGAACGTTATGTGTTTTTAAGTCAAACCCCATTAGTTTCGTTGGACTATTACTCTTACAATATGTGTTTGGTGCATATTTTTTGGAATAATATATTAACATGCTATGAATGTAATGAATTGCA
>JAULKM010024953.1:0-13980 GCA_032355605.1 Rubia tinctorum
CGAAAAACACCCTGGCTGGCCAGGGGACGCCGGCGGGCGGAAAACACCACGGTCGGCCAGCGGGCGGAAAACACCACCACCGCCGCCAATATTAGATTAGATTTTAAAATAAATTTTAATTATGTGTAAATATTTTATTTTCTTATTCTTTAAATGAAATTCAAAATACATTTAATATTCCAATAATAACAAACACATGACGTATACAGTAAAATACAGAGCGTGATATAGCAATCAGCATACAATTTGGCGGCAAGTGGCAATCAAATCACAATTGTTTTTGTTTCTATATTGTAACCCACTTCTTGATAAGATTTAGGCTATGTTTGGTAGAGTTGTGCTTATAAGCAAAGCTGACTTATTTTGAAAGTAGGGGAGACCAGTTTCTGCTTTTCCCCAAAAATAGTTTCTGCTTTAAAAAAAATGTTTTTTTACAGTTTACCAAACACCAAAAAGTGATTTGCTTATAAGCACAACAACTAAAAAGCTCTGCCAAACAGAGCCTTAGCATTATGTTATCATCTTCTTTAATTAAATTACATGTTATACTTTTATAGCTTCCCCCACATGTTTCATGCCTAATAATTTTGTTTACGTAAAATCAAAACTTATATAGTACACGCCACAATGAAAAGTTATAATAATACACGAGACTATATTTTTCTATCGTGCAACATATATTTTCAACTTTTTCCTTTACAAATTACGTGAAACCTAACGGTTGAACATATAAAATATTATGTACCATATATATTTAAGAAAACATTGCTCGAATATGTGGTTCTAAAAACTAAGACCTCCTAGTATATGAATTCTTCATAATACAGTATAAAACTAAGTCTATTATTTTGCGAAAGTGTCAATATAACTCTGTAACATCTGAAAGTGCAAAATTAACCTTAAGATTTTGAGCAATTGCGCAGATATACCCAAATTGCACTATTCCATAGTGGACCAAAGGAATTCTGGCGCTGACCTAATCTAAAAAGACAAAAATACCCCTGCGATTTAAACTGAAAATTTCATTACTCCCCCGGTCCCATTTCAAACTGCAATTTAACTATTCATTTAGCCAAAACTTGTTAACTTTGACCACAAAATTGAATTGATGTATAACTTATAAATACTACTGAGTGATACCCTGTTAGATTTGTTATAACACATATTTTTAAAATATCAACTTTTCACAAATTTTCATTATCTTTAATAAAATATATTAAGGATCAAACATTTTTTGAATTAACCGTTGAAAGTCAAAGTATGCAGTTTGAAATAGGACAAAAGGAGTACCATTCTATCCTTTGTTGATGTGGTCCATGGTTTGATTAAAAAGGGATTCGGCTGCTCCGCCACCACCACCGTTGTTTCTCCACCATTGCTCTGCCTCCGGCCCCACCTCTCCACCCCCACCGTTCAATTTTTCTACCATTGATTCACCACACCACAATCTCCGCCACACAAACGCACCACCAAACCCAATTCGCCGCCACACAACCAGTATCTAAGCCCCAGCTCGATTCACTGTCATTCTTACCCTAGCCTCTCCCACCCCAACCCCCAACCCCGCCACCACCCTTTCGCCCCCAACCCTGCTCACGCCACCACAACCAATCATTCCCACATCCCACCCACCACCACAACTCACTCGCCTCTAGTCGGACCCAGTGTTGGAGAAGAAAAAGGTGCCTCAACGTCGCCCCATCAGCACGTCACTAAATCCCGTCACCACGTTGCCGTTGGGAAGAAGAAGAGGGCGCCGCCGAAACACCGTTCGTGGTCGCGACGGAGAAGAAAAGAAGAGTGTGCCGCCGAGAAGAAGAATGTGAGTAGCGGAAAAGAAGAAGAATATGGCGTCGATGTGAAGAAGAATAGGTCCCCACCGAAACGCCGTTGGGAAAGAGAATAAGGGGAAATGTAAAAGTTTTTACTAAAAGCATTGAGGGTAATATTGTCTTTTCCTATTTTCTTGATTTCAAATTTATTTTCTAGAGGGTTATAATGGTCATTTTATAGAACTCGGACCACATTGATCATTGACAGGGTTAGATTGACATTTTAGACCAAAACATAGGGTTGAATTTGCACTTTCATATTTTACATAATTAGATTAACACTTTTGACCTAAACTAAGGGGTATTTTAGCACAATCCTTTATTTATATTTTGAGATACATCTTAATAAGTTTTTGGGAAGCTCATTGCAATAAGTGAAAACAAATATCAAATCACCATATTAGTTATATTAATTTGTGATAGAAGATTATTTGTATTTTTTTAAACTTGATTTTTTACTCTATTTCTTTTAAATTTCATTCCGTTGATCGAGGGAGAGAAAAGTGCATAGACCTGTAGATTTGACCTATGCTTTGAACTGTTTCATAGAATTTTGAGAAAATTACTTATATAACTCCATATAATTCACATAAGTGTCAATATAACATTTTGATAATTGAAAGTGTCAATATAGCCCTATATAATAAGTGAAAGTGCAAAATACCCTTTCTGATAACTTTTAACTGGAATTCCGTGAAAAATATTTTTACCCTTCTAGAAAAATTATAAAAAAACTGAAAATAGGAAATGACGTTATTGCCCTTAGTAACATTAGTACCCCAATTATTGCCGTCAAACCACCGTTGCGCCGTTGCCCGTAGCCATTGGACTAGGTAGGGTTATATCAGCACATTATAAAAATGTATAGGGATAAATTAGCACATTCCTAAAACTTATAGGGCTATATTAGCACATTCATAAAAAAATGTAGGGCTATTTTTATCATTTTATGGGGCCAATGTCCAGAAAAACTTGAATGTCCACCTGATGGTTATATTGACACTTTCATCAATTAGTTAGATTGACACTTTCATCAAATAGTTAGACTTGATCACTTTCATCAACTAGTTAGACTTGATCACTTTCATCAACTAGTTAGACTTGATTAATTTTAATTATTTGAGAGTTATATTGACATTTTCACAAATATATATCATTATATTTGTATATTAATTTTCTAGCCATACGTTATCCAACTCATCCCATCTTTATTTTGTAATTACTCGTTTAACCCACAAGCAGTTGTTTTATTCCTGACAAAGTCTTGTATAAGAGCGTCTCACAATGAGACAAGAGATTAAATTGAAAAGAATTCAGCATGAGGTTTCTGATTGAAATTTTGTTAATTAACATTTAATTCCAGGTAAAAATATCAATCTTTCATTTTCGTCTCCCATATTTTTCTAACATTTTCTCTCTCCTCTCTTTTCTTCTCCAACATAACTACATTCTTCTTCTCCCATATTTTTCTAACAGTGTCTCTCTCCCTTCCTTTCTTCTCCAACGTAACTACCTTCTTCTTCTCTCTCCCCTCAATTTCTCTACCATCTTCCTTCATTTCGACTGCTCATTTTCTCCATTTTCTTCCATATTTCTTGCGCACAGTGATTTGCTATAAACGCAGGGAAGATGCGCTTCATTTTCTGGCGATTTTGCCGGTTTTACCTTCGATTTCCGATGATCTAACACAATTCGACCTTCGTTTTCTGTTTATCTTTGCATGTGATGTCTTCGCTATAATTTTATGCATATTTTGTTTTTATTTTTGTTTACTTTCTTAGGTTCATGTTTATTACAAGGTTTGTGTAGGTTATACTGAGTAATATTTGAGAATTTCTCTATTTTTTGTTTTTTGAGTTGTTCTTACAAATTTGTGCAAATAGTGTTGATGCAGCTATTTATTAGATGTCTAAGAAGACTTGCCTCATTACTGGTGCAATCGAGAATGAAGGAGGATTCGTAAGTTTTCTTCATTTTCAGCAGTGATGTTTTTAGATACAATTATTGATGTTTCATGTTTTAGGCTTTAAGTATTGTTATATGTGTTGGTGTGATGTTTTAATTTCATCATTTGATACTTGTTGTGTTTTCATGCTTAAGTGTGCAATTGATGTTCAGTTTTGATTGTGTGTGATATCTTAGAGTTTTGTTACGATTTGTGCTAATTTTTGTGTTGTTGTTTCTTAGATGTCTAAGAATGTTAGCCCACTGTTGCTGGAATCGAGAAAGAAGGAGGATATGTAAATTTAATATTTTGCAAATGTGATGTTTTAGATACTGTTGTTGATGTTTCTGGTTTTCTGTTTACTGTTTGATGTTTAGGTTTTAATTACTGTTATCAGTGTTAGTGTGATGTTTTAATTTCAGTATTTGATGCTTGTAGTATTTTAAGTGTGCAATTGATGTTCAGTTTTGTTGTTTTGACTGTGTGTGATATCTTGGGATTTTGTTACTATTTGTGCTAATTTTTGTGTTATTGTTGTTGTTTCTTAGATGTCTGAGAACACTTCCCTAGTGTTGCTGCAATCGAGAATGAAGTAGGAATTGTAAGTTTTTTTATCTGTGATGTTTTAAATACTGTTGTTGATGTTTTAGGTTTTATTTTTGATCTTTTATGTTTAAGCTCTAATTTTTTTTTAAATGTGTGTTGGTGTAATGTTATAATTTTAGTGTTTAATACTTATGGTGTTTTCATATTTAAGTATGCAACTGATGTTCAATTTTGTTCTTTTGATATTTTAGGTGTATTGTTGATATTTTTAAATTTTGATATTGATGTTTTAAATATTGTATTTGATGTTTCTCGTTGTAATTGTCAGTGATGTTATGTTTGCTCTTGTAATGTTTTAATTTCAGATATTGATGTCTTAATTAATGTATGTGATGTTTTATATTATTTCACATGAATACTTTCCAAATCAGAGCTTTACAATGCCATTGATGAGTTAATAAAAAATGGTATGAGGAATAATTCTCCTGAAGGTGCTCCCTTGAACAAAGAACTGTAGTTGTCCTTTGATCTGTGTGTTGATGTAGTCAGAAAGTCATCATCTTCAAAACCAGCAACAGAAGCCAAATTTGTGAAAAAGGCAACGACGAAAGGAAACAAGTCGAGAAAAAAAATAGAATTTGATCGTTTAAAATGTATTGTTTGACATTGATTTTTCAATTATGATCGTTGATTTTTAGTGCTAAGGTACTTGTTTTTTTAGTGTTGAGGAGGTTGATTTGAATTTTTTCAGTTTTTATGTTAGGGATTTATAGGGCATTTGAACTCTTTTGTAATGAATGATGTTTAATGGTTTGATAGTTAATGACGATTATTTTCACATGTTGACGTAAAACTTGAAATTAAAGTTTGCCAATTTCATATGATAATTGTATATGTATTTGTTGTGCTCATAATGATTCATTGAATTCCTTCGATTTTGACTTGTCAGTGTATGATATTTTATCGAATTTTCATCAGTACTTTTGTAAAACCAAACAAAAAATGAATCATCGCCACATCACAATTTAACATCATAGTATGACAGTAAATAATAATCAAGTCCCTACAAACTGGTTTTAGATCAATTGAGCATTTGGAAAATTAGCTGGTTTTTATTTTTATTCATTAGTATTTTAGTTGATGTTTTAATATTGTTATTTGATATATATAATATTATATTTGATGTTTTTACTATCTGATTTTTTATTTTTAAGATTTTAATTGATGTTTATCTATTTTGTTTGAAATGTTTAGCATTTTATTTGATGTTTCACAATCTAAATTCATTATTTTATTTGATATTAACTAAAATAATTTCATATATACTTTTAATGTTTTCATATGATTTTTTATTTTAAATTCAATGTTTTAACTCGTTCATTTGATTTTTCTCAAGCACCGTATAATATAAATTGTTTGCTTTTTGGATGGTGCTGTCAACCGATGATATTGAAGTCATTTTGACTAAAATAAATCTAAGTTGTCTAAAAATAACATACTAATATTATAATATATTACTGATTTAATTTTTTACTATATATAATCAATTATAACTTACACTAATATTATTATATGTTATTAATTTTAATTCTTCACTATATATGATCGCAAGCACCATATAATAGATATTATTTATTTTTTGGATGGTGCTGTCAAGTGGGGATATTGAAGTCATTTTGTCTAATATAAATCTAAGTTGTCTAAAATAACATATTAATATTATAATGTGTTACTAATTTAATTCTTTACTATATATAATCAATTATAATTTATACTAATATTATAATATGTTATTGATTTTAATTCTTCACTATATATAATCAATAATAAGTTGTTAAAATATATAACTTTTTTTAGATATAATAAAAACCATAAATATCTCATTGTACTATATATATATATATATTCACACATATTTATATATCACTTAAGAAAATTTAAAAGAAACGCATAATCTGGCATAACAAAATATTCGATTTTTTAATACATTGATAGAGTATTTCTGATAGAAATATGTATACATATTATTTATTAATTTATACATGACAAAATCTTGTTTTAGATGACTAACTATTAAATAAGAACATTTTTATAATTAGTGAGACTAATAAAGTCATTTGATATTTACTTTTATTTATTGCAATGAGATACGTATAATTATGACAGCCTTTTAAAATTAATCTTAACATATAAATAATTAATTTTTAAATAATTTGAATGAAATATTATAAAAATAATTAAATTTTATTGTATTTAATATGTAACAATTTATAACTAACTATCTCATATAGTTTTTCTTAAGTGACTAAACTTTAAAATTTTAAATAAAATTATTATTTTTCAATTTAAATGTAAGATATAACATGCAAAAAAATTTAATTATAATATTTTAATTAATAATATCGTGAAACACGCGATAATACTCCAATAGTACAATTTAAAATTGACTTATTTATATTTAAATTAAAGATTTTAGTAGTTAGACAAAAAATCCATTTAAATTGGGATAAAATTATACGAGGCCCGAATAACTGATCATAAGTGCCGTCGAAAATTCGTCGGAAAATCAATGCCAGAATGCGACAGAAAACACGACAAGGTCATAGCCGATGGGAAAACGAATGCAATGTTTTCCAGTGATGGATCTGAAAATCAACGAATGTCAGGAATGCGACGTTCTCCTTCAACATCGAGATCCAAAAACGTTTCCAGCAATGGATCTGGAAATGAAAAATGATTCGACTAGCACCCTTCTCCACCAACCCGACGCTGAATACACGAATCAGAGTCGGCGACGCGATTTGAAGTCGGGAGTCTGTAGCAAACACAAGAATCGTGGCCGGAGAATTTCGTCGACTAAGATTTAGAGCTTATTCACCATCACCGGCGACGATTTGAAGCCGGATAAACCAATGCAACCTCAAACCTCAAACTAGGGTTTCGAATTCTGTAAATCTCTAAAACTATGGTTTCGACGGTGGAAAAGTCAATTAGACGGCGGAGAGGTGAGGCGGCATCGGCGGGAATGACGAGAAGAAGGTGAAAGACGTGTTCCATGTTTTTTTTGTTATTTGTTGTGTGGTCCTCTATTTTTTCCCGTGTTTTTCATTCTAGTGCCGGAAAAAAAGAATTTGTAATTTGACCCCGAATTTGACTTGTCATTTACCTATTTTCACTTTAGTCCTTGGTTTTAACGGTACTATGGTTTTGCAGGAGACGGACTCTTTATTCATATCCAAATGAGTAGAAAAACGAACAATCTATTTTACTTGCAGGCTGCAAATTCATTTTAGCGGACGAACTAGTAATTAGAGGACGAACTAGTAATTAGTGGACATGTTAATACGATCTGTCACCCACGGAATGAAAGTTGAAATGTGAAAAACGTGGGAACACTTCAATTTTGGACCTTCCCCATTCCCACAACAGCTGTTTAGCAATATTCCTTCATAAAGCTATGACAGTACCTTCCCCATTCCCACAACAGCTGTTTCGCAATATTCCTTCATAAAGCTATGACAGTAGAGCATTCAACTGTGTAAAACAAGCTGAATCCCAGCTTGGAATGCAGAAAGTTTCAGAACTTTTGAAAAAGAAATCAGAGGAAGAACTTTGGGAAAATTTTCTGTATTGAATTTGATCACAAAAAAAACTTATGTAACTGTACAGAATGATCAGTATATATACATGAAGCTAACCAACTTCTGAATAACTAACTAATCAGTTAGCTAACTAACTAATCAGATAACTGCAAAATAAATACAGCAACAAGCATACTCTACACCCCCCTCAAGATGGAGCTTCTGCTGGAGTAGAAAAGCCCATCTTGGACATCAAAGGATAAAGAGTAGCAGCAGGAAGAAGCTTTGTAAAACCATCCGCCAATTGATATCGAGAAAACACATGTAGAGGATCTATGAAACCATCCGTATATGCATCACGGACAAAATGGCAATCAATTTCGATGTGTTTTGTACGCTCATGAAAAACGGGATTTTCAGTGATCTGTAAAGCGGCTGTGTTATCACAATGTAGAGGAATAGGCAGTTGACAATCAATCCGAAAATCCCTCAACAGAAAAGAGATCCATTTGAGTTCGGCCACTGTCATTGCCATACTCCTATATTCAGATTCAGCAGACGATCGGGAAACCGTATGTTGTTTCTTGGATTTCCAAGAAATGAGGGATGAACCAAGAAAAACACAATATCCTGTTACAGATCTTCTGTTAAGTCTGCATGTTGCCCAATCTGCATCACAAAATGCGGATAAAGAAAGGTCTGATTGAGCTGGAAAGAACAAACCGGACTGAGGACATCCTTTTAAGTACTTAGCCACATGAAGAGCTCCTTGCCAATGGTGATCAGTTGGTTGCTGTACAAACTGGCTAAGATGATGCACTGCAAATGTGATGTCAGGTCTGGTAAATCCCAGATATAAAAGCCTTCCAATTAAACGTCGGAATGGAGCTGGATCATGAAGAAGTGGTGAGGCATCATTTAAAGATTTCCAGTCAGTAGGAAGAGGAACTGCAGCAGGCTTGGCTGAGTTAAGTCCAAGATCTGAAATGATATCAGATATGTACTTCTGTTGGCTAAGGAAAATGCCATCTGAAGAATAAGCCAATTCAATTCCTAAGAAGTACTTTGCTCTCCCCAAATCTTTAATGGTGAACAAATGATGCAGATATAGCTTGAATTCCTTTATTGCAGCTTCTGAATTGCTGGTAATAAGGACATCATCCACATAAACAATCACAACTAAACTGAAACCTTTTGAGAATTTCAGAAATAAGCAATGATCATTTCTGGATTGGATCAAACCATAGGCAGCAAGATGCTTTGTAAATTCTGCATTCCATTGCCTAGAAGCTTGTTTCAGGCCATATAAAGATTTTCTGAGCTTACACACTTGACCTGGTTTAGCCTTAGTATAACCTTCAGGTGGTTTAAGATAAAGATCCTCCTGAATATATCCATGCAGAAATGCATTATTCACATCTATTTGATGGACATGCCATGATCTAGCTGCTGCAACAGATAGGAACAATCTGACAGTTACTTGTTTTGCTACTGGTGAGAATGAATCATAGTAATCCAAACCTTCAATTTGTGAGAATCCTTTGGCAACCAGTCTAGCCTTATATCTCTCAACAGTGCCATCTGGATTGTATTTGACCTTATAGATCCATTTAGAACCAATAGGTCTTTTTCCAGCAGGTAAATCAACAAGTTCCCATGTTTCATTAGATTCAAGAGCTGATAACTCCAATTGCATAGCTTGTATCCACTGATCATTCTTACAAGCTTGCTTATAAGAATGAGGTTCAGGTATTCTCAATAGATTAGCTAAAAAAGACACATGTGCAGTAGAATAAGGTGGTAAAGATGTGGCTGTGTTTACTAAAAAATCTTGCATCCATTTAGGCTTAAGCTTAAACCTATTGCTTTGTCTAATAGGAACAGTTGGGAATGTATTATGTGAGGAAGAAGGCTGAAGTGTTACATGTTTATCTGAGGTATGGTGAGGTAAGGAATCAGAAACAACTTGATCAGTTTGTGCAGTGGGTGGGCATGGTTCTATGGAATTGAATGAAGGACCAAATTGATTATTCTGCATGCTATGATCTTCAAGTACAACATGCTTAGGACTGTGATTCAATGGAATATCATGATGATGAAAATGATTATATGATGAATGCAGATTGTGATCATATAAATCATAGCAAGTAGGAATAGAGGGTAATGGTTCAACTTTATCTAAAACAGAAACATGAAAGTCTTTAAATGGAATGAATGAAGAGATTTTATGTTGAAATGGAAAAATAGATTCTTTGAAAATCACATCTCTGGAGATGACAATTCTGTTATGCAAAAGATCAAACAGTTTAAAACCTTTTTGATTCATAGGATAACCTACAAATACACAAGGGAATGCTCCGGTAGTAAATTTGTCTTTGTGAGGCAAAATATTTGTGGCATAACAAAGACAACCAAACACCTTCAAAACTGATAAATCAGGTTCTTTTCCAAACAAGACTTTATGTGGAGATTTCCAATTCAAAACAGAAGATGGTAGTCTGTTTATGACATGAGTAGCAGCTAGAATTGATTCACCCCAGAATTTTGAAGGCAATGATGATTGAAACATAAAAGATCTAGCTACCTGCAATAAGTGTCTATGTTTTCTTTCAACTACTCCATTTTGTTGGGGTGTGTATGTACATGATTTTTGATGTAATATCCCTCTTTTTGACATTAAATTTTGACATTCAAGATTTATAAACTCACTTCCATTATCAGATCTTATGACTTTAAATGATGCACCATACTGTGTCTTTATCATATTTAAGAAAGATTTAACAGTTTCAGGTACCTCAGATTTAGATTTAATGAGAAAAGTCCAAGTAGTTCTAGAGAAATCATCTACCACAGTTAAGAAATAATGTGATCCATTACATGATCTTATCTTGTATGGACCCCAAACATCTAAGTGAATCATGTCAAATGGTTTAGAAGTAGTAATTGATGAAGACTGAAATGGAATCCTGGTTTGCTTAGAAAGAGGACAAACTATACAAGTTTTATTCATATCTGGAATGTTCATATGATGCAGTACATTTTTGGATGGATGTCCTAACTTGTAATGCATTATTTGCAGCTCTTCATCAGTGAAGTTCTTCACAGCAAGTGAAACTGAAGCTCTATTTTTATGCTTTTCTATGCACCTCCTTATTGTGTCAGATTCAAATGATCTCTGATCCAATATATACAATCCATTGGCTTCAACAACAACCCCTAGGACTGAATTAGTCTTGAGGTCCTGTATGATGCATGCATCCGACAAAAAATTAAAATGTATGCATTTTTGTTTTGCCATTTTACTCACAGATAGCAAGTTGAACTTAAAAGATTTCACATGCAAACATTCATTTATGGTAATCTGATCATTCAATTTCACAGTACCCATAGCATCAACTAGCACAACTGAATTGTCAGGTAAGTATATAGGAGTTTTGTTTAAGGCAGGCTTGATGGATGTAAAAAGAGAGGGGTTACTGCACATGTGAGCTGAAGCTCCACTATCAAGAATCCAAACATCATTTTTAAAGCAAATTGCAGAATTCACAAGATGAGATATTAGGCTACCTGCAAAGTCAGTGTAGTGACTGGTGTTAACATGCTCATTTGAATCCATTATCTCTTTTCCCTTTCCTTTAAGCAATTTCCCAAGATCTTGCTGCATTTGCATCATGTTCGCAATCAGAACTTGCAAATTGTCATCTGATCCTCCTCCCAGATCCAAAGGACTTTGCTGCACATGATCATTACTATGATGATCTTGTATCACATTAGCTGCAAATCCAGGATGTGATTTGTTACTCTTATTCGTGCCTTCATTCCACCAATCAGGATACCCGTGAATCTTGAAACATGTATCCTTTGTGTGTCCAGATCTTTGATAGTGATCACATTTCAAAGATTTCTTGAGATCATATTCTTTCTTCCTTTGATTGAATCTGACTGCACCTGTTTGTCCTTGACTTGCAGTCTTCACAAACATTGCTGAGTTATCATTCATATTCACATAGTTCATCTGTGTTTCCTTCTGCTGCTCCACCTTCATGAACAGAGAACAAGCCTTTCTCACTGATGGCAAAGGATCCATAGTGAGGATTTGATTCTTTGTTACTTCATACTCTTCATTTAGCCCCATAAGGAACTGCTGAAGTTTATCTTCATTATCATTTGCTGCCAAAGCTGCATAGAAACCACAATTACAGACACATCTGCAACAAACACATCTCTTAATTGGCCTCATGATCTCATATTCATCCCATAACCGCTTCAGTTTTGAAAAAAACTGATTCACAGAATCACTTCCCTGTTTAATCGAACACATATCTCTCTTTAATTGATAAAAGAGAGGTCCGTTCACAACTCCAAATCTTTCTTTAATTTCATCCCACAGAGATTTTGCATTCGTAGCAAAAATGAAGCTACTAGCAATCTCTGAATCCATAGAATTCAGAATCCATGTGATGAGGGTAGAATTAGCTCTTCCCCATGCTTCATAGATCGGTGAATCCTCTTCAGGTTCAGGAAACTCACCTGTCAAGAATTTCAACTTGTTTCTTGAATGAAGACCGGTCATCATTGCACGGCTCCATGTCAGGAAGTTCTTTTCATTCAACTTTTCAGTCACAATCATCAAGCTCGCATGATCCGAAGGCTGAAAGAACAAAGGATCATCTGGTCGAATCTTGACAAATCCTTCTTCATCAACCACGTATTTCTGATTTCTGGCTCTTGACGTAGCAGAATTAGAAGTACTCATTGCAAAATTGATGAATTACACCAACATCAATGATCGAAAACCAGTAATCAAGCACCTAGATGCTCTGATACCATGAAAAATAAGCTGAATCTCAGCTTGGAATGCAGAAAGTTTCAGAACTTTTTGAAAAGACTATCAGAGGAAGAACTTTGGGAAAATTTTCTGTATTGAATTTGATCACTCAAAACTCATGTAACTGTACAGACTAATCAGTATATATACATGAACCTAACTAACTTCTGAATAACTAACTAATCAGTTAGCTAACTAACTAATCAGAAAACTGCAAAATAAATACAACAATAAGCAAGCAATAAGCATACTCTACAGAATTCTAAACCAAAATGGAATAAGACTAGACTAATTCTATTCCCATATACTTTTCGATCCTAGAACAACCGACAGAACCATCACACCTTCATCATGATTTTCTTGAACCATATTTCTTCCTTAGTTTTGATTCTTTTGAATATATGTGGCAAATCTTCTTGCACACATTTTGCTGTAATGTTTCCTAGAGTGAACAATAACAACTGCGGTGTTTGTACTAATTCAATAGAGGTTTTCACATATTTAGAAGCTCTTAGTAAGGGTGAATTTGATTTGGATTGGGAATTTTATAATACGAGTTTTGAATAATATTAATGTTCCCATCCAATCTTAATCTGTATTCTTGCCCTTTTTAATCCTTATCCTTGCTAGTTTTAGTTTGAATCCTTGCCGTTCAAGTTCCCCTCCCCGACTCGGCACTCCGTAGCCTCGCATTGCAGAGTATGTAATGTTTCTTGTTCTTTAAGCATTTAAGATCTCAATATGTTCTTTATGAGCCTTCTTAACTTCTTTGTTCTTCTGATGGCCTTCTATTTCTTCTTCTCCATGGCCGCCCGAGCTGCCGGTCGTATTCAACCCAAATCCTGGGGTTCTTACCCAGGAAGAATGCATAGCAGGGTAAGTTTATGGTTTTGTTACTGTTTTTTGTTTTGTTTATTCTTTTGAAAAAAGGTTTCTTCCAACTTCAACATAGTGCCTGATGTTCTGCAATTTTCTTAGCGTTATCTTAAACATCCTTCTGCTTCCTGGACACATCCTCTTTAACAATTTCACCTTCAAATGATGTCACAACTTTGTCACGCGAAATTGGAAGATTATTTTGTTGGAATGCAACATGTCAAGGTTTCTTCCAACTTCTTCGTCACTGAACATGCTAAATTCTGCAGCTCTATTTGAACTTTGTTTCTTTTCAGCTATAAGAATAATAGAATGAATATGGTGAAAAAGGTTAAGATTTCTGATTTGTCATGTAGTGTCTTTATACAAGAA